>JABSTQ010008028.1:0-87167 GCA_013358835.2 Ixodes persulcatus | reverse complement strand
GCATGTTTGTTTCTTTGTATTATTTTAAGTTTATTTCCTGTTGGTTTTACTTTGGATACTATTTAAATAAGCATTTTTGAGACTGACCTTTCACCTGTGAATATTGTCACCTTTGATTCGGAAGCCCCGATTCGGTTCTTATGTATTTCCGAGCCATTATAATTTCAACTCAATGTAAATAATTTACGATAACATGAAACATTTGTTTTTGAATGTGGTCGTATTAGCGCTTGTGGATTGTAGTTTTATATTAACTTTATTAATATATTTAGATATCACTGATTGTCATTTTTATTTGCCTGGCTAACAAAAGTGTGTCAACCCAATTTTACTTTAGCGATCTGGCATCCTCGAGTATATGAACTGATTTATATTATTTAAAATATAAGAACGTAGGACTTCATTGCCCAAACTGTCAGGTTCTATTATTAATTTAACAAAATTTATAAAAGGAAAGTACAATACGTGACATTTATACAGCGATGCTTAAGCCTCGTCAGTCATTGGGGCAAGGAATGAACAAATCCGTTGCATTGTAAACAACTGGTTTAAAGTTATGTGGCCCAAGTAGGGTCGCTTTCAGAAAAAAGTAATTGTAAAGTAATTGTATTAGTTTTTAAAAGTAATTTGTATTTGCAATTAATTATTTCTCAGGTAGTAGTAATTGTAACTGTAGTTAAACTACTTTTGGAGCAAAGTAATTGTAATTAAATTATATTTTAGAAGTAATTTACCCATGTATGATTAAAATTGTGGTCTAAATCATGATTTCAATTGTGATTTAAATCAACTTGATTTTTATCCTCCACCCTGCCGATATGTGTGTCAGTGCACGACCACTGCCAATCATTTCAATTGCAGCATGCGACATTGATCCCTCAATTCTTTATACGAGGGCAATGGGGGATGGCCAAGGGATGAAGATGGGCTGAATAATTTTTTTTCAACATTTCGTTGATATGCTATTAGATAACTTTGCACTCTGCAGGTGAAATTCGGTATGGTCTGCTTTTCTGGAATCGATCGGATGGACACCGAATCTACAAGTCGAATGAATCGGACTGTCCCATGCAGAGTGACCAAACTGTGTTTAATTTTGTTGATAGCTAACTTACTAATATTGTAATATTGCTGCTTTTATGCTTGAAGAAGTGTGTAGATAAGTGGGTAGCACAAATGCTCAGAAAGAGTGGCAATGTTATGTTCTTTATATACTTGATTTTACTGGAGACAAGAGCTTTCTGGGGAAGTATTTGCGACTCTGTGTAGGCGTTGATCAGGCAAAGGCAAACGCTGCCTTGTACCGCAGAGACACGAGGAAATATGTTACACCACTTTTCTTTGCAAATAACGATTTGACAGGCTTGACTAGTCCAGAGATATCTGCAAACGAGTGGTTAGCGCTACAGCGATGGTAGATAATGCTGGCAAAAAAGGGCTGTCATTTGTGACCCTCAAATTAGGAGGGTCAGCATTGCTCCGGTGCACGCGGAGAAGCGCTTGTGCTCTCACTGTAAGTTTTCCCACATTGCACCGGTGCATGCGAAAAGTACCAGCTCTCCTTTCATAACCTTTCCCACGCTGCGCCAGTGCACGCGGAGAAACGCCAGCGCTCTCGCGGTTAGCTTTCTTGCATTGCTCTGGTGCATGCGGAGAAGCGCTCGTGCTCTCGCTGTAAGTTTCCCACATCGCACCGGTGCATGCGAAAAGCACCTAGCTCTTTTTTGGTAACCTTTCCCACGTTGCGCCAGTGCATGCGGAGAAATGCCAGCGCTCTCGCAGTTAGCTTTCTTGCATTGCTCCGGTGCACGCGGAGAAGTGCTTGTGCTCTCGCTGTAAGTTTTCCCACATAGCACCAGCTCTCTTTTGGTAACCTTTCCCACCCTGCACCGGTGCATGCGGAGAAATGCCAGCGCTCTCGCAGTTAGCTTTCTTGCATTGCTCCGGTGCATGCAGAGAAGCGCCGGGCATTCTTTGTGGAGTGATCAGAAAGGTAAAAGGGGGGCCCATGTGCGCTAGCTATTGTTGGGGCAGGATTGATATCAAATGCAGTGTGTTAATGTAATTACTAAGGTATAAGACAAATTGGCACCCCACCAAATGTAAGTAAACGACATCAAAATCGATTTGTAATGCAGAACAGTTTATTCACATTATAACACAAAATTCTGATTTCCCCGTCCCACTTCAGACTCGGAAAGAATCATCGGACTTGCAGCATTGCTTGGTTGTTGGTTTCTTCAGAGCCGATTTACACAAGTAGCAACTTGCTCAGTCTTCAAGGCATCAAGCTTGCCTCGTTTTTGGAGCCTTCTTGTTACCAGATGTGAGGCCCACAAACTTTTTGCTATAATTTCCCCAGCCTCTTACAAAGACTATGTGGTCAGATTAACAAACATTTCCTGGAAAAGTCGGAGAATTCTGAAGAGACAACTTGGTAGACACCCCGAGATAATGCAGCACCATAACCTGTTCGGCACAGAAAATTTGTTGCTATAAGGGTCTGGGTCAAAAATGTCACAATTGGAACCAAATAAGCTTTCTTTTTATTTCAACCATAATGGATGCTGAATCTATCGGCAAAAATGACAGGTTAACAATATGCAAACAAAATGGAGGAATAGCCCATAGGCAAACACTAGCGAATCAGCCTGCATGGTGGCTCATATGCAGAAAAGTGAGACAATAAATCGTAGTCATTATTGTAAGCTTAAAAGGCAGCCCGACAAATTGTAAGTTTAAAAGGCAAGCCCGACAAAATCATAAGCCTCAGTGTAGGCCTGGTTCGCTGCTTCACACAACACTCTTCAATAATTGTTCAATAAGTTCATCCTAACACGAAAAAGCCTGTTGGTCCGCGGGCACGAATGCCTATCCTGTGTTAGGAAGTTGCTTACACAACTTCATTGGCACAATATGGCCCAAGCTTTTGTTACACCATTAAACCCCAATTATCATCCTACACAACTTCCTAGCACAGAACATTTCCCTATCCGCCACCCGAGAACGCGCTCTCTAGCGGTCAGGCTCCGCCGAGAGACCTAAATTTAATTAAAAAAAGAAAGATTAAAAGCATCATACATCAACAGTGAATAGTTAACACTTATAAAGCAAAGGGTCACGTCATGTTCCAATAATTGAGAAGTTGTAGTGCTAGTAATTAAAAAGTTAATTGACAAATTAACTTTAACAAGTTAACTGAAAATTTGGTGCAGCTAAAAGAAAAACACTGTACAAGGTTACTTGACAAAACAAGGTAGGCAATAACAGGGATAAACACAAAATAATACATAAAGCGGGAGGTTCTGGAAGAAACCGTTGTTAATTAAAATAACCTCAGCTTATTCTGCATTTTAGCTGCAATACAACTTCGACTGCAAACAAATGTCATGCCATGGTTGGTTTTTTTTCTAGACATGCTTCGTGAAAGAGAGATTGGCATCCTGCACATTGAATTACCCCAGGAGCATCAGCAAGCAGAGGCTGCCTGCACAAACAATGCACGGTGAAAACAGAATCTTTTGGTCGCACACGAGAAACAAGGGAAAGTGTTACAGGGAAGTCTTCCATCATCCCATTACGAATGCACTTTAGTAGATGGCCCCTCATTAATTGCTGTCTAAAGTTTACAGTGGTAGGGTCTTTGCCAGATGCTATGCAGTACATGTTAGCGATAGCAAATAAGCCACAATCTACTGTGCAACCTTGGCCCTGTGCAGGTCTTACAAAAATAGTTATATTTGCAGATGGTAACTTAAGTATGCTGCACACCTGTTTTACAGCATCAGGGGGAACAGTTTGATCAAAAGAATCATAAACAAAGACAGAGTCAGGGGGTGCATCAATAGTTGTTACTGTGATCCAATGATCCGGGTTCGTTGTGTGTAAGATTTGAATGAATGGTCCCTTTATCTGCTTGAATAGTAGTCCCTGGCCCAGCAAAGCGTCTTGGAAACCTTCCCGATGCGGAAATGTTTGACGTGTTAACTGCATTGCAATATTCATGACACTGTCTGGCAGCGAACGGTTGCATAATACATCGTCCAAGTGTTCATCTGTCAGTGAATAAGCGCTATAGAGAGGAATCAACTCTGCACGAATCATGCTAAGACAAAGGCTTTTGTTGCAGATTTCTGACAATTTACGCTTTTTTGTGACTTTTACAGTTCGTGGTCTCTCTCGTCTACTTTTAATTAAACTAATACACAGCTCTTCGGAAGGTTTCCTACTGTCACTTGCTATGTCCGTTAGCTGTTGATCAGGCACATCCTTATGAGCTGCACTGGGTGCTACAGACTTTGACAAAAGCTGCACCTGGTTGCTAGGAAACGTAAGATTGCTAAGGAATGCCTGAGTATGTGTCAACATTTCATTTAGCTCCTGTGCGCCGCACTGGACCAAGATGTTAGCTGTTGGTTTCACTATATCTTAAAAACTTACAGGCATAATTATACCTGGCCTCAATAGTATCCAATTTTACAGGTGGGGGCTTTAGTATGGCTGATGTAACTGTGGTTTGGGTAGGCTGGCTTGTGCTAGGCTGACTTGGGCTAGGTGGGTTTGAGCTGAGGGGGGTTGGGCTATGCGGACTTGGGCTAGGCGGGTTTGAGCTAAGGGGAGTTGGGCTATGTGGGCTTGGACTATGCAAGCTTAGTGGGCTCGAACCAGCTGTGCATGGGCCAGGCATGCTTAGAGGGTCGGTAGCTTCAGATGCTAGGAAGTGGCTCCTACGCCATCGATGCGGAATAACAGAGTGGTCGAATAGTTCTAGATTTGCAAAAGACCGTGCTGTCAAAATGTGGGCACATGGAAGTCCATATTGGGAATAACAGAGGCATGTGCAACTGTCTAGGCTTTTTGGTATCACATACTCTGTCCCTTCCAACTTAACAGTGTATGTGTCATTTTGAAAGCTAACAATGTAGCGAATACTCTTAAACTTCTCATATTCCTGTAATACTATATTCCTAGCTACCAGAGTGCACGTTTGAGCTAATGTTAGCTGGAACATGTCAAAGCTACTTGTATTTAAATTGAACTTAAGCTCTTTAAGTTTTGCAAACCTTAGTGATATAATATCATGGTCAATATACTATAGCAAAGCAGTCATCGCAGCAGCCAGGTGCATTCCCGGGCGCAGGAAGCTTTTTAGTTTTTGATTATGGCTCTCAATTCGGTTGTTGGTATTATTCCACAGTGTTAGTAAGTCTCGGCGGTACGCATGCGCCCACATTTCTTTGCAGGAATCGCAATTGTTCATAAAGTAGAGCAAAAAATCGTCAGGAGAGTGTTCCCTCAACAGCGAGACTTTTTTGTCATAAACGGACAGGCGATTGGCGTAGACAACTTCTTTAATTAGGCGACGCAATAATTCCCTCTGATGTACTGGGTATTTCATAATCTGCTAAGTCCAAGTAATGGAGAACATGCCAAGTGCATAGGAGAATGGTGCTTTTTGGCAGAAGCTCTTTCAAAATCCTTACCTGATTTAGGTCCTTATCTACCATAACAACTTTGCATGCTGAAAGTGCAAAAGGATTGCAATCTATAAACTTCTGAAAAACAGGGCGAACAATTAGGGAGGTTTCTCTTTGCAAAAATGCATAGAAAACGCATCGACCCCTACCACGAGCGTCTTCACAAAGATTCGAATAGAGAATGTAACCTTCTACGTTAACCTTACATGTCCCATCGATGAACAGAATTTCAGGATACTTTTCCAAAGTTTCTCGCATAACGGACGTCTGGAACAACGCAAATAACTGCTCATTTTTTAATCTTTTTCATAATGTATGATCCAATTAGGGTTCTTGGAGGCAAGACTGTGCAATTGCTCTAACAACAGGGCCCCATGAGCCTCACTAGTTTTAACTGAAGTCACAGAATTCACACTACGGCTTTTGTAATCGTTAATGCCTTGTGTTGTTAGAGTCTTGCCAGTTTTTTCATAGACATAATGTTTGAAATCCTTAGGTTTAATATTGCATTTTGCTACATCTGCAAATGTCTCATTTTCAGATGCAGTCAGAAGCCTGTTTTGGGGGTATGTGCTGCATAATTCCAGACTATGGTTATGTTCAACAACAAGTTTTGAGATTACAGAGCACGTATCTGGCTTTGTCTTCAAAACTAACAAGAGGCGTGCCTGGCAACCTGAAAGATAATAAGACTGCTGGGGGCGCTTTCTGCTGCCCATGGCTGATAGAGGGCGTCCATGGACACAGATAAATTCAACTGAGGAGTATTTAAATTCCTCACACTGTGCTAATGGGCATGTTCTAGACCTTCTTTTTGTAAACACATGCAACCCTTGTTTGCACCAATCCTCAAATGCAGCTAAAAAGGTAGAATAGTTAGGAAACTCGGCCAGCGGAAAAATGACCCCGCCACCTCTATACAAAGTACAGAATTTTAAAGGACTTGGGGCATTCTGCATGTTACTAACGACAGATCCAGGACTCTTCTCTGGAACCTCGGAAATGTACTTGACTCCCTGGGCAACGCACTTATCATTTGCAGCAATGCCTTCGCCCACATGATGCCCTATCTCTAAGCTAGAGCCCTCCCCACAACCATCATGCTTGAGACATGCCATTTCGGAGAAAAACTCCGTCCCCGCGTCATGCCTTCTGCATCCAGGCACAGAGTCAGAACCGCCCCCATCAGGACCCCAGGGCGTAAACCCACAGCCAGAAGTACTCCCTGTATCACGCAGCGCATGCTTGCCTTGCCCACCCTCCCCATCACGCACAGAGCATGCAACCCCACAGCGACAAGTCTGTCCCGCAGCATGCAGCACATGCCTGCCTGCCCCACTCTCCCCATCAGGCCCACAGCATGCAACCCCACAGCCCTGTGGCATGCAGCACATTTCTGCCTTCTCCACCCTCCCCATCACACCTCACAGCATGCAACCTCACTGCGAGAAGTCCGCCCTGTGACATGCAGCGCATGCCTTCCTTCTTCACCCTCCCCACCATGCCCACTGCCAGAAGTTCTCCCTGAAACATGCAGTGCATGCTCGCCTTCCCCCGAGACCCTTGCATTATGCTCTATGCCCGCATTCACTAATCCCATGCTGAAGCCCTGCTTTCTATCATGCACTGCAGACACATTCTTTGCATGCGTGAGTGCCCTTCGACTCCGCAACAGGGCCTTGGAAGGACGTTTCACTTCAATGACCCTGCTCTCTGTCGCACATGCACTCACCTAAGTCAGAGAAAGGATTGTCACACACAGGCAGAGGAGAAAGGGTTGAGAGGCACCCTACTGCAAAGTCTTCTCATTCCCAAGTAATAGTGGAGGACGCAATAGTGGCAGCACGGTTTGGTACCTTACGCAGTCCCGGAGACTTTCGTCCCTTGCGCTTGGACTTCACCCTCTGCCACCGCTCTCCGCCCACTACACTTTGGATAGGGCAGACTACCCTGGGTTCAGCTGCTGCAGAGGCTGCCTGCTCACCGGCCCTACAAAAGCTGTGCTCCTCGAGGAAGCCCTTGGGCGCCCCTCTGCACTAACTTCTGTACTCATAGCAACAGCGGTGACTGCGCCTCGGTCCAGCTTCGTAGGCTTCTCAGAAGGTTGCTGTCCTTCCGGCCTCGGCTGAACCTTTCCCCAAACAGGTACGCATGTACTAGAGGGAGCACAAGTCTGTCATACCCGGCTGCCCTTGCTGCGGACTCGAATGCCACCAACCAGCCTGAATCCAGCACCACAGCTTCCCATCCTGGGCTCATCGGAGTGCTTGCCTCGTTTGTGCCTCCGTTCAGCATTTACTCATGTGGCAACTGGTTGGCTTGTTTTCCGATCCAAGCTCGGGTGCAGTGCTGGCAGTTGGGACAAGAGGGCCTGCAGATTTTGATATCTCTGCCCAGGAGGCCCTCCGCTCAGCAGCTTCCTCACAAGGCGCAAGGGTGGTCTCAAGGGAAAGAGCAGGAGAAGCAAGGGGGGGTTGCACAGGAGAGCCAAGCAGCGGAAAGTCAACCTCACATGCCATGGTTAGTGGCGGGCTCTTAACGGAAGGAGCAGCAGGAGCAACAGGAAGGGGTTGCACAGAAGCAAGGGGAAGAGGCTGCACAGAACAAAGCGGTGGTGGCTCATCCTCACATGCTGAAGGAGCAGCAGAAGAAAGAGGAGGCTGCACAGAGCAAAGCGGTGGTGGCTCATCTCCGCATGCCGAAGGAGTAGCAGAAGTAAGAGAAGGAGGCTCCACAGAGCAAAGCGGAGGTGGCTCATCCTCGCATGCCGAAGGAGCAGCAGAAGCTACAGGAGAGCCAAGTGGTGGGAACTCGAGCTCACATGGCGCGGTCGGTGGGGCACCCTTGACTGTCCAGCCGTCCCACAAGTGGGTCCCTGGCTTTGCCTCCTTGTGGTCCTGCTAGATCTTGGCCCTGGCCATCTTCTCCAGGATGTTCCGCACTTGCTGGCGCATGAACCCAGCGAGGGCCTGCACACAGTACTTGACATTAGCACCAAAGCTGATTGTCAGCTGCAGCCACCTCACTCATTCAAATTGTTATGGATGTTGCCTTGAAGATTTCACAGAAAAGGTGCTGCGCCTTTAGCTTTACAAGGCACCTATTTTAAAACGTCTAACTGGGACCGGCTGGCATCTCGGCTGGTTTCAACTGGGACTAACTGATCCCAAGTGGGAATTAGCTGTTACCTAGCTGAGGGGTCAACTGGCTTGATCCATTCCCAATCGGAAGTCAACTGGCTTGACCATGCCCAGTTGGGGAACGGGTAGGGGTGAACTGGGACCAGTTAAGGAGTTAACTGGTTGGAGGGATTCCCAGAGGGAGTTTAAATTGTTTTCCCATTCCCAGTTGGGGTTCACATGCTGTGTCAATTTCGACAAGATGGGGGGTATTGATCTTTGCTAATGAAGGAAAAAAAGCTTACATTTATAGATTTACAGAAATAAATAAACCTTTAATTACTAGGTATATATTTATGTATTTATAAAAATATGTAAAATTTCAATGTACATATTTTTTTATAAATTGCAATATAATTAGTGGCATAAAAGGTGTTTACTTAAATCAACATTTATGTACATATATAGAAATGTATTCAACATTTAAATAAAGACCTACCTTTTTTTTTTAAATCGGGCCCAGCAGGGCGCCGTGACGCGCGCGCGGATTAGTTTTACGCGTTGTCGACAGATGGCGCTGCACATGCGACGCGGCACCTTGGAATTACAACAGGTATGAGGTGGTGAGAGAGATTTGGAAAGGGGTCATGGTGCCTGGCTTGACTTTTGGAAACGCAGTGCTATGCATGAAATCCGAAGTGCATGCAAGACTAGAAATAAAACAGCGCGGAGTAGGTAGGCTGGCTTTGGGGGCACATTGCAAAACGCCAAACCAGGGAGTACAAGAAGACATGGGATGGGCGTCATTTGAGGGCAGGGAAGCTGTGAGCAAGATAGAATTTGAGGATCGGTTGAGGCAAATGGATGGGGAGCAATGGGCACGAAAGGTTTTCAGCTATTTATACATGAGGAGTATAGACACAAAGTAAAGACAGCGCACTAGGAAATTAAGAGGAAAGTTTTTAGGCTATAGTGGGGTTACGGAAGAGCAGGTCTCAGTTAAGAAGAAAGTTAAGGCCACAGAAAGAGATCGGTGGCTAGAGGGAATGCAGATAAAGACGGCTCTGGAAAGCTATAGATTAAACAAAACAGTCATTGCCAAAGAAAGCATTTACGACAATTCTAGGGGAAGCTCATTGTTGTTTGAGGCAAGGACAGGTGTTTTGCGAACCAGAACATACAGAGCGAAGTACCAGGAAATGGATACAGTGTGCGCTGCTTGTGGAGAGGAGGGCGAGACGGCTGAGCACTTGATACTCTACTATAAAGGGCTTCACCCTATGCCTACTGAAGACAACATAGATTTAATAACGTCATTGGGTTTTAGAGACAGCGAAGGAAAAGTGGATTTCAAGACAGCAGAGATTACCAAGCAAAGATTAAGTGAATGGTGGCAGAAAGCGAGAGAAAACTAGGTATTTTCTTATTAACTGATGGCAAGGGGGTTTTATAGCCTCACTTTATTTTCAGTGCGGAGTGAATATAGTTTTCACATTTAAATATTCCAAGTTTAAATGGTAAGACAAAATGGCTAGGTGGCGTAAGCTACCGCCCGATCCAAAGGGCTCAGCCGTATTCATCCATCCATTCATCCGGCACGCGGCTACCGCCCTACCGCCCGATCCAAAGGGCTCAGCCGGATTCATCCATTCATCCATCCGGTGGTCGATAGAAAAGGGAAGCTATCGCCCAAGTTGGTGTATTGATAAACGTGTCGTTATGAAAATGTCAAAACCATATCTGCGCTTTTTGCGACCCAAATAAATACGCCATGGTGGTCACGGTGAACTTCGATGGCAGAAAGATGCAGTTCAGCGATCGGAGGGCACCCAGGGAAAACCAGACTGAAGAGAAAACAGCCGCGGAGGGCACAGCGGTAAAAATGTCGGAAAGTCTACCTCGAAAATGTTCGACTGTTGTGACACAAGCAATTCGAAATGTTTGATTGTAAGGTGGGAGCGCAACCGTATCCTATCAGGACTTACCTGCTCAACGCGGAAACACGGGTGAGCACCTTTCTTCACGCAATGGAGAGAAACTGGGGACGTCGTCACGGATGCTGACAGACGCCAGCGGCTAATCTTTCACCTCGCACGAATACTAGCTCTGAAAGGGCGATTCAATCGTCGTAATTAGCTAACGAGGCAGCTGAAGCGGTCCTTACAGAGCTACACTGCGCTTCCTTCAACCCGGAAACGTGGACGTCACCGAACCTATTATTTATTTTCATTCTCGGTTTTTGACAATAAAGACTGGTCAACCTTCCTTTTTGTGCCGTGTTTCGTTGCTAGAGTTGGCACCAGCGGGGCCAATTGGTTCCGTAAACCAGTTACACCAGTTGGATCCAACCAATAATTTAGCTCGCCACGTGCGCGGGTCAATTTTCAGTTCCCCTTTTTGCGGCCAGCCTGGCAATCGTTGCCGCCCTATATTCGCGCTCTTTAGTGCCGCGGCATAATCCACGTACTACATACCTTGTTGCCCATCCGGCTTAGGTGGACGCCGTCGCGGCCGATCCACTGGTGCCACTCGTCAGCCAGCCCGTCGAGGAATGTGAACCCTTCCCTGCGACACAACTCTCGCAGCAGCGAGTTCACCTCTCGGTGACCGTCATTCAAAGCCTCGATCTCTGCAGCGTGACTACGCTGCCATTCCAATGAGCCGAACCTATTCTCCCGTCTCGGAAGAACGGCAGAAAAGGCGATCTGCATCATTGGTTTGCGTTCACAGATCTGGGCAGCTACGATATTTGTCGATGTACACGCTGGCACTAATATTGGAATTATTAGTGCCGACGTGCAGGATGACAAAATCAAAATCGTTTAGCCTCTCAGACACCTGGGAAAACAAGTGCTCGATTCTAATACCACTAAACGCCGCAACCCCAACAGCCATCCGACTATTCAATGGGAAGTACTGGGGCAAGTACTTCACCATTGAATCGCCGGCTACCAAAACTCGAGGCATGTTGGGGGTGCGATCAAAGCTAAAATACAAAGAGTAGCACTAGATGCGGAAAATGTATTGCTAAAAAGAACAAGACAATGCTAAACAAAACGCTTCAAAGAGTGCGAAAATCAGGCAAAATAGCTTGCGTGACAGGAGCCGACAGCAGCGCGGCCAGGAAGGAATGGTACGAGCAGCACGGGGCAGGACCCGACCAAAAATGGCGTAACTCTCTCTGGAGTTTGTGAACCGTGCCAGCAAAACCGCTTTCTTTTTTTTTTCTTTTTTTTTTTGCGAGCAGCCAATCCTGCGTGAGCGTGGTTTCTAAGGGGCGGAGCGGCGTTGCTAAGGCCCCTATCTACTGCTCCCTACAAATACGCGATCCGACCACAGAAGACTGCAGGGGCAGACGCACATGGTAGGGCACATGTCATAACAAAGGCAACATCCAGGGCCGGGGATGATACGTTACTTCCGGCGTCGAGGGAGTGATTTCCACACAGCCGTCTCTCCTGCGACGGGACTACGTCACTTCCGGCGTCGGAGGAGTGATTTGCACACAGGCCTCACTCCTCCGACGGGCGTCGGAGGAAGCACTTCCTTCTTGATCGGACCCTGTAAAAAGTCGTGCGTCATGTACTTTTTGCGATTATTTTTATGTGTTACAACTACAAAATAAAATGAAGAATATGCTTCACTATCAAAAAGAACCCTCGAATATCAAAGATTCACTCATTTAACGGTGCAATCATCACTTAACCTTCAAGTGATGTGCTAACATAAGTTGACGTGTACCTGCTCTAATAGGGTCAATGGCGACTTCAAACCAACAGTTTGCCAACTACAAAACGTCAAATGCCGCATCAGTCGCTGCCTATGTTATTTATAGAGGACACATGCAAAGGAAAGAAAAACAATTTTTTAAACAGCCTAGATTGAAAAAGAATATCATAAAACAAATTTACAAGAAAAAAAAAATAGAGCTTTATTTACGGCGCGAAACGAATTTTTAGTTTGCGCCCGCGGAAAAGTGGCTGCTCTGGTCACGTGCCTGGCCGCTATGATCACATGGTGCTTGCGCTCTTTCGGGAGCTTCATATGGGCTCTAAATCCTAAATGGCTCTAAATCCAGTGCGTTTTCCTTGCATCTACGCAGCGCAGCAAAGAACCACAAGGTTTAACCAACTAGCCCATATCCAAACATTAATAAGAATTGCAATATGTGAGAAATTGCGGGTTCTCGTGGCGCTTTTGTTTTTGGTAGTATGATTGATCATGTGTCACGTGGTCACTTGACGTGCATGGTGTCAAGCATAGAGTTATTACAATAAACGCTAGAGGCTCAGGTGGCGCTAGTGTGCTGTTGCATTTTGAAGCAGACAGCAAGCAGTCAGAAATTGACTTCCGGTAATGCATTTCTATGGGAAAAAGCGAGTGCATTTTCTCTCTCCGCTCGATTATAAGAGCAAATATCACGAATAATTTGCACGTACTAGGCACATTGAAACATTTCTCAGTCACGCAGATGAAATAATTGGTCAGTTACAGCATTTTTATTTGAAATTCGTGGCATGAAAAACGGTGTTAAATTCCACTTCGTACGTGTATTTATGTGCACTGTCGGACACTGTTAGCGCGAACACGGCGTCGACGCTTTCCAGCATGGGGGATATGCGTGCCAAACGAACGAAGGACATGTGGAAAAGCAAGAGAGACGGCAACAACTACGCAGTAACACTGGACAAGTAACTCCTTGTGCTTGCAGACGATCAAAATAAATTGAAAGTCACGTAACATAGTCCGATTTGCAATAAATAAGTACTGCTTTATTCTTTCTGCTCATGAATATGGGTGAAGATGCTTGTTCTGGGTTCAAATCATAACCCGCACGCTCCAAATCTTTGCAAATAGGGAGAAGCCAGAGAACAGGTGACCGATAAAAACTGCCCGACATAGGAAATAATGAGAAAACACACCTTTAGTAGCCCACGTACTTTATTCTTTACGTTTCGAACGTTTTTTTAATCACTCGTAAAGATGCACGACGGGGTCATTTTCATATAGTGACAGGGCGGGCATATTGACAATATATACGCACCAACGGAATGCTGGCGAACTTTGAACACACTTTACATTCCTTTCGATCGTTATTTTGCTTAGAATCGTCACTCGTTTCTACATACCTGCCATGGAACAGAGGTTTGGGCCTGAAATATAGCGAAGTTTAACATCATTCAGTGGTAAAGAAAAAATGCTGTAACTAAAGCAATTACACTTTCACCATATTAATAAATGTACATACTATCCGGTACAACTGAAATAACTAAAGTTATTAATGTTATTTTCCGGCGAAGAGACAAAATTCACGCGCGTTTTCCCATAGGAATACACAGGAAGACTGGAAACGTAGACTGCATGCTGTCTGCTTCAATTTGCAACCGGAAGTCCCGTAGACACTAGCGCCAGCTGAGCCTCTAGCGTTTATTGTAATAACTCCATGGCGTCAAGTATATAATGACTGGGACGCGTCTCCGACTGGTGTGTTTACCGCGCCCAAAAAAGTAGTCCCTCGATTTCCGCCTGATGACGCCATAGAAGTGTCATGCTGTTCATGCTGTCGCTGGTCGCGATCCTGGCGGTGTCCCAGCAATGGTGGTTTATGTTGCAGACGCCTGTTAATGCTGCAGTTCGCTCTCCACTGTGGCAGTCCATGGTAGTTTCGGAAGCAAGAAGTTGGGACGCCGCGACGACAGGGCAGTGTTGTGCGAAATACTCAACAAAAGTATTTAAGATAAGATACTAAATACCCATTTAAAAACGTATTTAGAGTAGTATTTAAGTTACTTTCAGTACGAACTATCTTGAGTAGGGTACAAATACTTCGTAAAAGTAATTTAATTACATTCGAAGATATTTGGCAAGTAGAGTTGCAAGCGGTAATATAAGAATAAAAAAAGTTAAAAAGGAGTGCTCCATTTGTGATGACTTCCCTGAAAATCATTACTTGCTGTGATCTTTGTGACTTTCAGGAAGCGCCTTAGCTGCTGCGATCGAAGCTTACTTAAAAAAAAACTTTCAGCCTTTCCACTCTCGTGAAGAAGGAAGACCAGCGGAGCTGTACTATCACGATCAATATGAGTGCGAACACCGCTCCGCGTGGCCCGCGGTACTATCTGTGCCCCCTGGCGATTACTCTTTGAAGTATACCTGCACCTTGCGGTCGAGACATATCGTCCCTAGCGATCGCCACACCACTCTGCACTTCCGGGTCGTCTGCTAGAAAAAAACGGTCGGCGAAACCGCGAAACTGTTCAGTTATAGCTGGAAAGGTTGGCGCCATCTACGAGCGACGGCGGAAACCATTATGGTTGTGTGCTTGCCGCTGTCGCTTATAGATGGCGGTCGCTGTCCAGGTAGGTTTGTGTCGACATACACGAACACGATCCTGGGGAACCTAGCCCTTAACAGCTCCACTGTACAAATTTGGGATATGAAACATAATGGGTGCCCAAATATTTTAGGGACAAACGAGTATCACGTATTATAGACATGGCACCTGCCGCGTGTTTTAGTTTGGCGGCAGGCGCGGCTCGTGACGCATTCCGCAATTCGTTCGTAACATGCCTCGCCTTGATTCGGGAGACTTGACATGCAGTCCGGCATAGCATATCCCTAAAGCCGGGGTCACACTGCTTTATACATCATACAAAAGACTGTCTGCATACAGATTCGAATACGAGTAGCCGCTAGATCCGTGCTTCGAATTCCACATGACGATGACTTCCAAGGAGAAACTTGGCACGCGGCATTCTAACCACGCATTTTGCGGTGACTCGTGTTTGCAGACTGTCCTTTGCATGATGTATGACACACATGCACGCTCAGGAGAAACATAGACTCGAGGACAGCAGCACCTGTCGCTAATCAACAACCAAGAGCGAGTACTTCTTTCGTACCCCCAGTCAAAAGCAAGAAGGAGCACCTGTACCTTCACAGGCGTGTTCACGAAACCGCTCATAAACCCCCTTCCCCTGCTCCCTACTGCAGCAGTTCAAACCATTCTTGACGCATTGAGGTCAAGATGGTCAAGATTCCTGAATCAGAATCCACCATGTTAGAAATAACTGACTATGACTAACGGAAAACTGGTTTCGAGAATTTTCAGAATAAAACACTGCGTGCATTGAGAACGAGATAAAAGAAATGCTTTTGAAATAGCTGGTATCAAAAGTTAAGCCACAATAGGCACAAAATCAGCTTTGGGGAGACCAATCTATCTAGCTTCCTTGGCCGAGGGAGTACCTGTGATCCAGGGGCGTAAATCCATTCGAAGTCTGAAAGGGGGGGGGGGGGGGCATACAGTTTGCAGTGGCGGCCATCTTAAAAAAAAGAAAAAAAAGCTTCCCATATAAAAAATGTAACGCAAAACAAAAACCAGTTTTCGTTTTTCATATAGCAGTACGTAACTTCATGGTTTTGAGTTTCGGTAGTGTAATCACCATAAAAAGGTGATTTAGGAGTCTTGTTTTGTTTTTATACGAGTAAGGGTTTAAATAATATATGGAAGACTAGATCGTCAGTGAGCATATTTAAAAATACACGTTGATGGTAACTTACCTGTAGACTAAATCCGACTCCCACATGTGAACAGTGTAGTGTTTGAAAAGCAGGGCGCCTGATGTGTCCTTGGCAGATAAGAAATTCAGCCAGCGCAGTACAGACATACAAGCATTGAGGCCGCTGGGCTTTGGCTGCGTGTGCGCCGAAGTGTAAGGCAGGAAGCTAATGGCCAATATTGAGAAGCCTGCGGGGGTACCTCCTCAGGAGGAGTTAAAGCGCTGCAGGAAGGAAGGAACATAACTTTATTTACAGCAGCTCATTGTCCGAGCCGCGTTTTTTTGGTTTTTCCACTTCTATATGGTGTTTGTAGTCAGCTTACGAGAAGTGTCCGTCCTAGCTTGCATATTCGTTGTGTGGTGTTATGGTGTTAATGGTGTTAATCCGAGGACATATTCGACATGGTTCTGCAGTTGTTGCCATAAGGTAGATTGCAGGTCCTGTGGTGGTGCTGCCCAGCTCTCCCACGTGTGGGAGATGTGGAGTGGTAGCTGAGTTTCTTCAAGAATGTATGGCGAGTTCTGTGCCCTCGTGCACTCCCAGTATGTATGCCTGTTATCGGGAGGTTGTGCTCCGCAGACTTGACATCTGGGCAGTCCTCCGAGGCTGTGTATGTAGTGTAGCGTCATGTCACACGGGAGTGAGTTTGTTTGTGCTTGCCGTATGAACGTGGCTTGTCTGCGCGATGTACTGTCTAGTGGAGTGGGGAATTTGCGTTGCTCCTCTCTCATCTCCTTGAGGAAGGTCCTTCGTTTTTTTCTCTGTTCCGCTCTGTCTTCTCTTGGGTCGTAAGCCTGCGGCCAACCGATCGGTACGCTCGGTTCTGTGTTATCTCGAGACAGGGCGTGCGCCCTTTCGTTCCCTTCGATTGCCTGGTGGCCTGGTACCCACTCAAGGTAGATGCGCAAGTGGGGGTGATTGGTCATGTATTGGGTGAGGAGTCCTAATAAGTGTTCAGGTAAGTCATTTTTAGCGTAAGCCCTGAGCGCGTCCTGGCTGTCCGTTCTAATCGTGAGCTCATTCGTTGTGTATGAATGGAGGGTTGCTGCTTCGGCGATCGCCTGTATTTCGGCTGCTGTCACCGATGGGACGTTGGCATGACGCCTGACGACGTGGCCTTTGGGACCCACCGATGCGGTGGTGGCATTGCTGTTTGTGAACCTTGCGTCCGTGTAGTAGATATCATGGCCAGGGTCTTTTAGATGCGTCGCTCTGCTCTTTCTTCTTTCTGAGTCTACTTCTGGGTGCATATGTTTGGGGATGGGGCGTACTGTTAGATGTGGGATGGACTCCCACGGTGGTGGCGGAGTGGGGATCTCTGGGAGTCGCTCAGTTGAGTATCCAAGACTGCTCAAGATTTTCCGCCCTTGTTGGGATGTGTCAGCCTGTGTCTCTGCACCTCTTGTTGGATTTCGGATTTTACCTCAAGGGTGTTGTGGATAGCTGTGGCGTTCACTAGCGCAGTCGCTGCGTACTTGGGAGTTCCTAGTTCTAGACGGTGACATTTCCGCAGCACTGCTTTAATCTTCCTCTTTTGCGTTTGGGTTAGTTGCGTGCATGTACGTCGCTTCAACTATTTTCCTGAGTTTGTGCTCTTTCATTCCGCGATTGTAGCGCGTGATACGTGCTATCATGTTGTAGATCTGATTGAGTTGTTTTACCGTCTTTGCGGTCCACTCCGTGCTTTTGACGTCCTGTTGCCAGAAAAAACCTAGTGTTTTTATGGCTGGCCGACGGGGTATTAACGTGCCTCCTATGTGGAGGTTCATAAGTTTACGTTGTTCCTCTGCCATTTTCTGTCGTGGGTGGTTTATGACTATGACATATTCCGATTTGTCTGTTGAGCACTAGAGCCCTATGGCGTCTGCGTGTTCGTAGATGATGCTTAGCCCCGTTTGTATCGTTTTTTCTTGTTGTCAGGGTTGCCTGTCGTACACCAGATGGAAATGTCATCCGCGTATATAGCGTGGTGGAGATTTGGGACGGCATTGAGTTTAGTCGGGAGGTTCTTCGTTGTTATATTAAAGAGCATCGGCGATAGTATTGAGCCCTGTGGTGTTCCTCTAAATAGGGGATACGGTTGAGAGGGTTGACCCTCAGGGTCCAGTATTCTGACCGTTCTATCCTTGAGGAAGTTCTTTACGTATCTGTACATTCTGTTTCCAGGGTTCGTTTCGCGAAGGTTTCTGAGGATAGCATCGTGCGTGACGTTATCAAATGCTCTTTTTAGGTTCACCGCAACTATGGTGCGCTGTTGAACCGTGCTCGGGTAGTCATACACCTGTTCTTTGATCATTTTTGCTACGTCTTGCGTACTGACGTGCTTTCTGAACCCCACTATAGGGTGTGCGCCAGCTGATTCGTGGCTTCCAAGTGCCATTCTAGCCTGTTTAATGCCATCTTTTCCATTAGTTTCCCCATGCAGGACGTCTTGGATATGGGTCGGAGGTTTGCTGGTGTGTTGGGAAGTTTGCCTGGTTTGGGAAGCATGATTACATGCACTTCTTTCCATTCTTCTGGTAACTCTCCCGTCGCCCACACCTCGTTGATGTGTGCTCGTCGAGCTTGTTGCCAGGGATGTTTCTGAGCATTCCGTATGTTATTTTGACCGGCCCCGGCGCCGTGTTGCGCTTCAGGTGGAATAAGGCCGTTTGTAGTTCTGCATCGGTGAAGTCCGAGCCTATCCCTTTGATCTCTTCGCTTTCCAGTGCGGTTTGGACTTCTCGACCTGAGCGGGTTTCTGCCGTTGGTATTTGCTGTGCCATTGTCTGCGTTTCGTCTGTGTAGAATGTGTCCCTGATTTTTCCTATGAGGCCCTTCCCGGTGGCTCCTGTGCTCAGCACGAGTTTCTTGAGCGTGTTCCTGGGTTTACGGTGCCCCATAACCGCGCGGAATATGTGCCAGGCTCTGACCGTGTGTAATTGACCGTTCATGTCATCGCAGAGTTGCATCCAGTTTTGGCTGGCCAATTTCTCCGCGTATTCCTGGCTCTCCTGAGTTAAGGCTGTTGCGACCGAGGAGTTCCCCAGGAAGCCTCATGCAGGGCCAGGCCAGGACAGGAACCGCAGGCCGACTCCAGGCAGGAACATCAGGAGACGGGAGGGTGTCTCACGATAAACTCTGTTTAATTACATATGTACAGAAGTTTCTACATCGTCCGAGAGCACACTTTGCGACCTCTCGGTTGCTCTTTTTATAGGGTCGCTGTAGGTGCTCCAGCGGTTGGCAGCCAATGGTGGCCGAACTGCCAACGAACGTCATGTTCAGGCCCCGCCCCCACTCATGCTCTCGAGCACGCACGCACATACACGCACACACTGCAGCGTCGGACGGGCTTCTCAATCCGGCGCCGGGGCACTCTTGACCTCGAAAGCCGCGCCAGGAACCGGTGACGAAGGGTCCGCTGTCAGCTCGTGAGACGTTGACCGTGATGGAGATGATCCCCTCATTGTGCGGCGTCGAGGCTCAGGAAAGGATTAGCGGGCTAATCCGCAAGTGGCGCCAGACGAAAACCCGAACCGAACGTACTCGCCCGGAAGTCCCGCCGCCGGCGTCGTCCCTCGGAATCCTCTCCCGGCAGTGCAGCTGGTTCCTGGATCAACTGACTTCCACCTCGGGCCGGCGTGATTACAGCCAGAGAGAAGAGCTCAGCTCAGCTCCGCTCCCAGGTGTGGCGGCGTCAACACGGCGCCGGGCAACGCGTTCTGTCCACAACGGCTCAGACAGCCGGGCGCCGACGTTCAATGGGAAGGCCAAACCCCGCCGGGTGGACAAGAAGGGGGGCAAAGGAAAAGACGTGGCCTTGGTCAAGGCCCATCGCAACAACACCTCCGCCGCCACTGAGCTCATCAGGAGGGCAGCAGTCCCACACTGCTGCGCTGACTCGATGAGTGCCTCGCTTTCTTGGGAGAGGGTCCGGTGTTCATCACCTGCCTTGAGACGTAGACGAGGGCCGGGTCCAAAATCTCTGGAGGGGGGGACCTCAACTCAGGTCACAAGAGGAAGGCATTGGCGAGACAAACATAGCAAGTCACGATCCCAGTACCGACAAGTGCTTCGCTTTCCTCCCCCGATCTGCCAGACCAAACAAAAAATAAAGACAACCCCCCTCCACCTATTACCTAAAATCTCCCTCACTCGACACTTGAGCTCAGGCTGTCACTAAGCCCTTTAAAGTAAACCATACCCTAAACCAGGCAAACAGAAACAAAAGCTATGGTAGCGTGCTTTGAAATAAAAACACAATTACAAATTCAAAATCGTAATTTCCGAGAATTGGAAACAAACCAACAAAACACTTTACCCATTTGAACTATCTGATCATGGAGCTCGTTCACGTCTTAGAAGCTCCAGCAGAGACCATCAGCGTTCCTCTTTTAGCTGTGCCCCTTTCTACTTCGCCTCGAAGGCTTACTACCGTGAAGCGAGATAAACTTTCGAGCTTGCTAACACGACGCACTGCCGCTAACAAAACGCAAAAAAAAAAAACGAACTCCCGTGAAAAGAACACATTACATACCGTTACGTAACTCACATAGGGCCTATCCCTATTAAATTCGAGCGCGTCCTCCATAGGGCAATATAAATCGAGGATAAAACCGCTTTAAATGAACTCTACCGCCAACACAACGAGCTGAAGCCGAACAAAACGCAAAACTCGGACTCCCGAAAAAAGAAAACCTATTCGTACCACTGGCTAAGCCGACTTCAGGAAAAGACATTCAAATTAAGCTTTCCCCTTTTCTGGCAGCCTCTGCCTCGTCCGCTTCTCTCGGAAATCTTTCACCGGCGAGAACTTCGCGCTCTACCCTACACCCAGTCTGTTGTCGGTGCCACTCTCACTAGAAATGCCCTGATCCCTAGACTCGACAGTCTTCTCGAAGCCACAGTCGGAAAGTTCAGACTTGATTTCCGCACCTGACTTGATCTCTCGCCGTAGCTTAATCTGTGAGCCGAGCACGTACTCATGGAACCCGGGGTACTTGGTCGAGATCGTGGAGTTGTCCAGTAATGCTCCTGCATTCTGCCGATTAACTTCTCTTCTCGCAGCGGAAGCCCGAGACGAGTGTGACGGCTTGACTCCCGACTGCCTCCCGCTGGGCGACTCCTTGCAGCTCTTCTTCTCGTCCGAACGGCTCTGTCTCGTCGTTTCCGCATCCAGCGTGGATTTGCTGGTGTCCCCTCCAAGCCTGTTGCTCGCATTTCTGCTCTGGATCGACGGCTCCCTGGGATAGGTGTCCTGGCGTTTGCCTTCTACCAGCCCCGAAGACAACTTTCGGGAGTTGCGCGCGCTGAGCCTCCGGTCACGGTCGGAAGCGTTCAGACCAGAACGGAAGACCCAACGCCGCCTCCCAGAGCGCCGCTGCGTCGGACCTCCTTGCTTATTCAGCTTTGGCTCCCAGGCGTCACCGCTGTGCTCCTTGCTCCTCCAGCCGCTGTCGGTTGGTGCTTTCTTGGGGTGGATATCTTCGCGATTTCCGTCTCCCAGCCCAGACGACAGCTTTCTCTTTCTGGAGTTGCGCCTCTTCAGCTCCTGGTGACGTTGTTGATTGGATGGGGCCGGGCCGGATGGGAAGGCACTGACCCTACGCAGCCTTCTCTTCTTGGGTCTCCTTTGAGTGAACGGCCCGCTCATGTCGGCGTCTGAATTCTCACTATCAGACTTGCCGTGCCATGATCGGGACGATCTCTCGGACCGCCTGCGCCTCGGATCTTCTCGCTTGCCCAGACTTAGCTCTTCCATGTCGCAGCCGAGCCCCTTGCTTTCGCAGCCGCTGTCCGTCAATACCTCCTTGGGATGAATATCCGCGGGATTTCTGTGTCCCAGCCTCGACGACAGCTTCCTTCTGCGAAACTCGCCTTCGCCAGATTTCCGAAGATGCCCTTCATCGGAAATGTCCGGACCAGGACGGAGAACGCTGATCTCGGGCTGCTTTCTCCTCTGATGTCTTCTCCGTCTGGACGAGCCCCCGATGTCGTTCTGCGATGGAGACGAGGTTTCCGAGGGACTCTGCTCCGGATTTTTCCCATCCAGCCTGGTTCTCTCCGTGCTCCCCTTGCATCCCTTGCTCTTGCAGCCGCTGCCGGCTGATGGATCCTTGGGATAAGTCCCTCCGCGTTTCCCCTTTTCCGGCCTGGACGACTTCTGCTTCTGGCTCGACGCGTCGCGCCTCTGTTGACGCTGCTGAGCAGAATCGTTCGGGGCAGGTCGGAGAACGCTGACCCTGCGCTGCTCCCTCTTCTGTTCCTTATTTCCAGAAGGACGGCTCGAACAAGACGCTTTTTCTGAGCACCCTTGACTTTGGTCTCGCTTGTCCAGCCCCGGCTTGGTCTCGGAGTTCCACGGGTGGCGGCCAGGACGACCCACTTCCTGCTCCGCCTCCCTATCCGCTGACTTCTCCACGTTGCTTTCCTTGAGTTGGATGGGCTTCTGCGGCGGCGTCACCATGCTGGCCTTGTCCTTGTCCCCCAGGAAGCAGACGTCAGAAGCTTGACTGACCTCCTCTCTTCCTTTGGCGGGATCGCGATCCCCTCCAACTTCCCGCGCTTCAGGTTTGGAGTCGGCGTTGCGCGGAACGACGTCGGTAGTCCCGTCGGCAGAAAGACGCTGGTCGTCGGTTAAAGCAGACTCCTTATGTTCAACCTTTTCTCTCTGACGCCCCGTCTCTGCCACTACCTGACGCGTTCTAGCTCTGCTTGGCGCGACCGCTCTTTCCTCCCTGGACACAAGGTCTTTTTCTCGCGGCTTCGGATCACCCTCGTACGTGAACCAGTGAGGAAATGTCGCTGCTACGTACTTTGAGTCTGTGACCTCTACTACTACCGTTCGCCTTTGAGACCGAACTTCCTGCCTCAACGTTTCGATCTCGAGCCTTTTCTGCGCTAATTCACGAGCCCGCTTCTCGCGTTCGCGTTCGTCCTGCGCTCTTTCCTCTAGCTCTTGTCTTTCAGCATGCGCTCTTTCGTCCCGCTCCCGAATTTCAGCCTTCGCTTTTTCGTCCCGCTCCCGAATTTCAGCCTTCGCTTTTTCGTCCCGCTCCCGAATCAGTTCCCAAGCCTCCTGATGCTCCACGTCGGACACTTCCTCCTTACAAAGGAGCTCCATGATCGGCTTCCTTTCCGCCTGCCCCACGCTCATGCCAAGCTCCTCGCATATCGCCACCAAATCAGGAATGCGTAACTTACTGACATCCATGGTCCCGGGTGTAGCAGTCTCCCTCCCCTATCTAACTCAGTCAGCTTGAACTTCGCTTTTAATAAGTCAGAAAGGGCAAACCTACACTCGTGCGCCTAACATTGAGTAAAAGGTCTGGCAAATCGAGGGAAAATTGCAAAGCACTCACCCGTACCAGGAATCATGAGCAGGCACGTCATCCCGCCGCTGCCAACCAGTTGTTGCGACCGAGGAGTTCCCCAGGAAGCCTCATGCAGGGCCAGGCCAGGACAGGAACCGCAGGCCGACTCCAGGCAGGAACATCAGGAGACGGGAGGGTGTCTCACGATAAACTCTGTTTAATTACATATGTACAGAAGTTTCTACATCGTCCGAGAGCACACTTTGCGACCTCTCGGTTGCTCTTTTTATAGGGTCGCTGTAGGTGCTCCAGCGGTTGGCAGCCAATGGTGGCCGAACTGCCAACGAACGTCATGTTCAGGCCCCGCCCCCACTCATGCTCTCGAGCACGCACGCACATACACGCACACACTGCAGCGTCGGACGGGCTTCTCAATCCGACGCCGGGGCACTCTTGACCTCGAGAGCCGCGCCAGGAGCCGGTGACGAAGGGTCCGCTGTCAGCTCGTGAGACGTTGACCGTGATGGAGATGATCCCCTCATTGTGCGGCGTCAAGGCTCAGGAAAGGATTAGCGGGCTAATCCGCAAGTGGCGCCAGACGAAAACCCGAACCGAACGTACTCGCCCGGAAGTCCCGCCGCCGGCGTCGTCCCTCGGAATCCTCTCCCGGCAGTGCAGCTGGTTCCTGGATCGACTGACTTCCACCTCGGGCCGGCGTGATTACAGCCAGAGAGAAGAGCTCAGCTCAGCTCCGCTCCCAGGTGTGGCGGCGTCAACACGGCGCCGGGCGACGCGTTCTGTCCACGGATCATTTGTTGGAGCATCGGGGCAAGTGCGGTTAAGGTGGTGGGTATGCAAGGACTCTGCTATTATAGTGGATATCTTTTGGCGTAGTTCAGTTTAGTCATTTGCATTTGCTTGCTGGTATTGTTGCGAGGGCGGTGTGTTTGGTGCTTGTGTTGTGGCGGGTTTTAGAACCGTTAATGAGGAGGGAGAGTGTTGTGAGGCCGTGCCGCTCAACTAGGTGTCCATGGGTTGTGCCACTTCCTGCATGTTCGGGATCACCCGTGGGTAGCTGCTACTGTTACTTTCCTGGTGGGCTCCTGTTGTTTGTCCTCCTTGGCCGTGTGTTCTGGATGCCTGTTTTTGGTACCACGGGTTGTGTGAGGGTTCTTGGAACCCGGTCTGTTTTTGTTGGTCTTGTTGTAGCTGTGCTGCAGGAAGGGTAGGGTCTCAATCGTCACATCAAGCTGCGGTGGAAGGGAGAAATAACCCCTCGTTCGAGGGCCGTAAAAGAACGCGCCTGGTCGACCTTGGGAAAGGGGCTCCCGTATCGCGGTAATTATGGAGTTTTCATAGACTGTTTTCCCACCCCCGCTATGCTCTCCGGAACGAAATTTAAGAAATGTACCAACTGGCCCACCTGTCACTATTGATGGAACGAAGACGCCACTACTACGCATGCGCGACGCTAGCTTCGCCCGCAGAGCCTGGGATCTCGTAGCGGGTCGCGGCGAACGTTGCGGGAGATCCGAAATGATCTACAATAACCCGATTAACCATTTGTATAAACAATTCACACACACACAAAAAAAAAAACGGTTATGAGTGGGGGGGCAGGGTGGGGAGACGAGAGTCAGGCTTTCGCTTTTCGACATGCAGTTCCGCTAAACCAAATTCACACTTGGTCGTCAACACAACCGACTGGAGGACCAAAACACAATCTCACCACCCCAACCACAGGAAGAGGGGCATCAGAGACCGCCCAGTCACTGCCGGCTTTGGCGTTTCCTGTGCGTGTGACATCCCGCGCACATGATAGAGCTCGCCACCTAATCCCCCCTTGTCACAGCTGTCCGATATGGGTCAAGAAAATAACAAAGAATATTAGGAACTTTTTTTTTTTTTTTTTTTTTTCATAGAGGACATTGATCACGGCAGCCCATCAGTGGGAAAACGAAAATAGTAACCTCTGACGTCTGTGTTTATTCGGGCAAATCTTGTCCCAGTCGTCATGAGCAACCTCCGGCATTAAAAGTCTTGTCAAAGAATCCGCCCTCAACTGATCTCTCACATATATGCCGATTTTTAAATAACGATGGATTTTTCCGGGTCAAACTAAATTTGATCACGTGAATGCAAGGCCCAGACAGAGGCGGACAGCACGCTAAAACTGATTTTTATTGAACTCTGGAATAAAGCAAACACACCGCTTATTACCTATCGAGAGTTGAGTCGTATATTGTCACGAATGACAAATGATGAAGCGAGAATAACTAAAGAAACTAAACGTTTAATGAGGCGAACTTGTGCCCAAACAAAATAAAAGTAAGGTAGCGTCGCAGGCGTCGATGTCGGCGAAACAGCAGAGTCGAACGCTGGGGCGAAAACTGACTCGACAAGGTCGCGGGCGGCCTCTTATCTAGAGTAAGTCACTATCTCGAAGATTCGGCGGAGAAGGTTCGAGCGTAGCGCGCTCGGGGCGAGAATGAACAAGCACTTTCTAGTATAACAAAAAGCAGGAATAAATGATAGAAGTTACGTCCGGAACAAGAATAAACGAGAACTTTCTAGAGGTCCGTGACCGAGCGTTGCTTTGTCGGCCCTGCGCGCGGCATTATCCCCCCCTTTAAAAGTGCATCGTCCCGATGCAACACAAAACACAAAGCCACAACAAAAGGATAGCAGAATCGCGAGCCACAGTTCACAGTTTGACGAGAGTTCAAAGATCTATCGTTCGTAATACGGCCTGAGCCGCACGACGTGGACTACTTCGGGTCGTGGTTGGCGTCGTCTTGATGGCCTAGTTCCGTCGGGAAGCACTTCGTAGTTTAAGTCCCTGAGACGGCGAAGAACCTTGTAGGGTCCAAAGTAGCGCTTGAGCAATTTCTCGCTGAGACCGCGACGACGGATCGGCGTCCAAACCCACACTCTGTCTCCGGGCTGGAAGTGGACGGCGCGGCGACGAAGATTGTACCGGCGAGCGTCGACACGCTGTTGATCGTGAATTCGAAGGCGGGCTAGTTGGCGTGCTTCTTCTGCTCTCTGGCTGACCACATGGGCATCGTCGCATATCCGTCATCCACAGGCTCATGGGGCAGCATCGCGTCCAGCATGGTCGTCACTTTTCTTCCATGCACCAGCTCGAATGGTGTAAACCCGGTTGTTTCTTGAGCTGCGGTGTTGTAGGCGAAAGTGATGTATGGTATTACCTCGTCCCACGTCTTATGCTCTACGTCGACGTACTACATAGAGATCATGTCGGCGATCGTCTTGTTGAGCCGCTCCGTTAGCCCGTTGGTCTGCGGATGGTACGCGGTGGTCCGACGATGGCTGGTGTGGCTGAGCCGAAGGATCTCTTGCGTAAGCTGGGCCAAGAACGATGACCCTCGGTCGGTTATCAAGACTTCGGGGGCACCATGTCGAAGGAGAATAGACTCGACGAAAAACTTGGCGACTTCCCCCGCTGTTCCCGACGGAAGGGCTTTCGTCTCCGCGTACCGGGTAAGGTAATCCGTGGCAACGATTATCCAGCGGTTCCCCGACGTCGATGGCGGGAAGGGCCCAAGCAAATCCATTCCGACCTGCCGGAAAGGCCTAGTCGGGGCAGGTATTGGCTGCAGGAGTCATGCTGGCTTCGTCGGAGGCCTCTTACGTCGTTGGCACTCATGGCACCACCTTGTGTACAGATGAACTTTTTTCGGGAGTCTCGGCCAGTAGTACTTGTCACGAATCCGGGCGAGCGTCCGGCTGTAGCCAAGGTGTCCAGCCGTCGGGTCGTCGTGGCATGCTTGAAAGATTTCTTCTCGCAGGCTGGCTGGAACAACCAACAGCCAGGCAGGGTTGCTCGTTCCGAAGTTCTTCTTGAAGAGCACGCCTCGCCGCAGAACGAAGCTTGACAAGTCTCGGGCCAAGACTCGCGGAACTGAACTTCCTTGGCCTTCGAGGTGTTCGATCACGGCGCGAAGTTCCGGGTCGTCTCGTTGAAGTGCTCCCATGTCGGCATCTGTCACTGCACCGAGAAAACGGGCGTCATCGTCGTCGTCAGTGCTTTCGGGAGGAGATTCGACTGGGGCCCTAGACAAACAGTCGGCGTCGTTATGCTTGCGGCCAGACTTATGCACAATGGTCACGTCGAATTCTTGCAGTCGCAGACTCCAGCGAGCGAGGCGTCCTGACGGGTCCTTGAGGTTGGCGAGCCAACAGAGAGCGTGGTGGTCCGTGACGACGCGAAACGGGATCCCGTACATGTACGGGCGGAACTTGGTTAACGCCCAGATCACAGCGAGACATTCCTTGTCGGTCGTCGAGTAATTTTTCTCTGCCTTGGAAAGTGCCCGGCTTGCGTAAGCGATCACCCTCTCTGCTCCGTCTTGTCTTTGGACGAGTACCGCGCCGAGTCCGGCGTTGCTGGCGTCCGTGTGAACTTCCGTTTCCGCTGATGGATCGAAGTGTCCGAGGATAGGGGGCGACTTGAGTCTTTCCTTCAGTTCGTTGAACGCTTGTTCTTGCTCCTCCCCCCACTGGAAGTTCACGTCGTCCTTCGTCAGATGCGTGAGCGGTGCAGAAATCTTGGCAAAATCGCGAACGAAACGTCTGTAGTAAGTAAGCGCACAGTCCAAGAAATCTTCTTACGGCTTTCTTGTCTGATGGCTTCGGAAATTCGGCAACAGCGGATGTCTTGGCAGGATCAGGGCTTACACCCTGAGCACTTACGACATGGCCCAGGAATTTGAGCTCGCCGTAAGCGAACCGACATTTTGACGGCTTTAGTGTCAGTCCAGCATTCTGGATAGCCTGCAGCACGGCTCGCAAACGTCTCAGGTGCTCGTCGAAGTCGCTTGCGAATACCACGACGTCGTCGAGATAGACGAGGCAGCTTTGCCATTTCAAGCCGGAAAGAACGGTGTCCATTACGCGC
This sequence comes from Ixodes persulcatus, assembly GCA_013358835.2. Classification (NCBI taxonomy): domain Eukaryota; kingdom Metazoa; phylum Arthropoda; class Arachnida; order Ixodida; family Ixodidae; genus Ixodes; species Ixodes persulcatus. The sequence goes on along the minus strand of JABSTQ010008028.1, from coordinate 58,792 downwards.
TGGAACGTCGCCGATGATGTGCACAGTCCGAACGACTTTAAATTCGTACAGTCCGTCCGGCGTGACGAAGGCAGTCTTCTCACGATCCCGTTCGTCGACCTCGATCTGCCAGTACCCACTCTTCAGGTCCATCGACGAAAAGTATCGGGCATGGCGCAGCCGGTCCAGAGTGTCGTCGATGCGTGGCAGCGGGTAGACGTCCTTTTTCGTTACGGCGTTCAGTCGGCGATAGTCCACGCAGAACCGAAGAGTCCCGTCTTTCTTTTTCACCAAGACTACCGGTGAAGCCCATGGACTGCTTGAGGGCTGGACAATGTCGTCATCGAGCATTTCTTGGACCTGCTTCTGGATGACTTCTCTCTCTTTCACAGAGACACGGTACGGTGATCGATGAACAGGAAGCGCGTTGTCTTCAGTGACAATTCGGTGTTTCGCAACGGTTGTTTGGCGCACCTTTGACGACTTGGAGAAGCACTCATTGAACTTGGCGAGAAGGTCACTGAGTTGTCGTCGTTGTGGGGTGGGCAGGGTTGGGTCGATGTCAAACTGCGAAGGCGGCGTTGTTTTGGGTGGCCACGAAGAGAGGTCTTCTGATATTCCGGCGATTGCGACTGAGTCCGGGAGTTCCTCGGCGTGACCCACGGCGGTGCCTTTCGTAAGATGCTGGGCCTCCTGTCGGAAGTTCGTTACGAGTGCGACAGTGTGTCCGTCTTGGAGCTCCGCAACGCCTCTTGCGATGCCGATCACTCTTCCTAGAAGCAACTGGAGGCTTCCTTCGAGCAAAACGTCGCCGCAGAAAGTCTCATCGACCCCGACGGGTACGAAAACACTTGACCGCGGAGGTAAGTTCACGTGGTTTGTGAGGACTCGTACCGCGGATGACGTCGCTTTGGGTTCCTCCGGTGGTGGAGCAGGTTTTCGTAGCGTCAGCCGGTTTGCTCCGAGGTCGATGACGGCGCCATACTCGCAGAGAAAGTCCATTCCGAAGATAACGTCCCTCGAACAGTCTTGCAGAACGACGAACTTGACAGGGCACGTCTCACCGTGGATGTCGACGCGAGCAGTGCATCTCCCGACCGGTGTGATGAGGTGCCCTCCGGCGGTTCGTATTTGAGGTCCATCCCACGGCGTCGTGACTTTTCGAAGGCGGCGGGAGAGCCTTCCACTCAAGACTGAGTAGTCTGCTCCGGTGTCCACGAGTGCGGATGCGTCGTGGCCGTCGATGACGACGTTTAGGTTATTGGACACCGCTGCAGGGGCGTCGTTTCGGTCTCTGGTAGCGTTTGAGTGGGGGCCCTCCGACGTTCGTGGAGGATCTTGGCGTCGGTCGACTTCGGCAACTCCACCTCCAGGGGTTGCCGCGCCTAGTTTCCCCGGCGAGGAGCGAGGGGTGACAGGCTTTCACGTCGGGGTCGGTGCATCGGCGAAGCTGGACGTCGTGGCGAAGGCGACCGGAACTCACGGCGGGGCGCAGGCTCGGGGGACTGTGGTCGTCGCAGGTACTCGTCGATCTCCCGAGGGCGTTCACCATACCGGGGGCGCGGGTCATTTGGGTGGAATCCGCGCAGCCCGAGTCGTCGGTATGGGCATTGGCGGTACGTGTGGTTTGCTTCCCCGCAGTGGAAACACAGAGGGCGTCGGTCGGGCGTTCGCCACACGTCAGTCTTCCGGGGTGCGCCGGGCTCCTGGCAGGCGTACTGGACCTGGACGCCGTGGCGGCGCTCGTGCTGCGGCGCAGGAGACTGACGTCGGGGCGGCGCGGCATAGGCTTGAGGAGGAGGCGGTGGCCGTCGGGCCACTGCGGCGTAGGTCAGGGTGGGCTCCTCGGGTGCTGCTACGCTGGCAGGAGCCTCCGGTTGGAAGGCTCGGTGAACCTCCTCTCGCACGACTTCGGCGAGTGAGAGAGAAGACGGGCTATCTGCAGCAGGTAGGATCTTGCAGAGCTCTTCCCGAACGATATCCCGGACGATATCCCGGAGGCTGTCGACACTGCTGGTATTCGGGTCCAGTAGGGAAGATGCGACGGTTGGAGCAGTAGGCGCGCCGGCGAGTCGGTGGTAGTGGCTTGCTCGGGCCGTCAGTGCGCGCTCGATGTTGGTGGCTTCACTCACAAAAGCATCGACGGTCGTCGGGGGATTCCGAACCAGGTCTCCAACAATTTCTGCCTTGACGCCTCGCATGAGGATTCGAAGTTTCTTTTCCTCGGCGGCCTCCGGGTCGGCTCGAGCACATAGACGCAGGACATCCTCAACAAAGCTTGTCAGGCTTTCGTTGGGGCCCTGCAACCTTGTTTGAAGCAGGTCCTCTGCTCGCTGGCGACGATGGTGGTTAATGAATGTCCGCTTAAGTTCGGCGACGCAGAACTCCCATGTAGTGAAGGAGGCTTCGTGGTTTTCAAACCAGTGCCTCGCAGTGCCTTCAAGCGAGAAGTAAAGGTTGTGGAGACACTGCTCAGTCGTCCATCCGTTGTGGCGGGCTACACGTTCGTAGTGTCGCAGCCAGTCTTCGATGTCCTCGTGGACCTCCCCGTGGAAAGGCGTCGGAGTCCGGGGTGCGACGGGCAGGACGACGACAGGCGAGGTGGTCATGATCGGGATCTTCTTCCGGTTCTCGGGCAAGAGACCAAATTCGGGAGACTGACCTCTGGTACGACGGCTTCTTCGGGGTTCGGCTTCTTCGGCGAAGGGTAGCCTTCCGGGGCTGAGCACGTCGCTTGGCCGGGATGTCTTCGGAGGGGTACGCTTAACGGGCATAAAATGCACTACCCCGCACCTCCACCAAAATGTCACGAATGACAAATGATGAAGCGAGAATAACTAAAGAAACTAAACGTTTAATGAGGCGAACTTGTGCCCAAACAAAATAAAAGTAAGGTAGCGTCGCAGGCGTCGATGTCGGCGAAACAGCAGAGTCGAACGCTGGGGCGAAAACTGACTCCACAAGGTCGCGGGCGGCCTCTTATCTAGAGTGAGTCACTATCTCGAAGATTCCGCGGAGAAGGTTCGAGCGTAGCGCGCTCGGGGCGAGAATGAACAAGCACTTTCTAGAACAACAAAAAGCAGGAATAAATGATAGAAGTTACGTTCGGAACAGAATAAACGAGAACTTTCTAGAGGTCCTTGACCGAGCGTTGTTTTCTTGGCCCAGCGCGCGGCAATATCATGTTACCGCCAGGCAAAAGTCTACGATAAACATCTGTTAAGCGGAGCCGCTTTCCTATACGTGGTGTACACATAGACCCTACACGCCGTAAGGACAGAACGAGCGGGTTGGTAGGGATAATTAAACTTGAGGAAGAAAACGAGAAGGGACGGACAAACACAAACTTGAAAACAGGCCCTGCGAAGCATGCGACATGAGAGTGCCTCTCGATCGCTCCGGACCGTGCGCATTTTCTGCGACTCTTTTATAAAAAACGCACGAAGAATTCTCCCTTTAAAACCATCGTCTGCCTTTGTGCCGTCAATTTCTTTTTTTACCACCCTTGAGCATTTTTACACTTTGTAAAATTAGTGAATTCGTCACCTATGGATGGCCCCGTTCACTGTGCTGCGGCAGCCTCAATTTGGTCATATTTGTAGCTTTATAACTTCAAATACACAAAAATAATGCAACATCTTTTTGCAGTTTCTGTTTGTACCTATCATTGGCCTTAATGTGGGAGAGTTTAAAAAAAAGTGAAGATGGCCTTTTTTTTTAAATTGAGTTTCAAAATATTTCGTAATTATCAAAATAGCCCCAATTTAAGCGTTTCTCATAAATTTAGTTCGTTGCCGAAGACAACCATATTTAGCATCAATATTAACAAGATACAAGATAACACGTTGGCAAAGGTTGAAAGTTTTCGTATCAATAGATGCGGAGAAAAAAATTAATAAAATGTAAGTATTTTTGCGGAATGTGCCATGTTTGTGATATTTTTCTAGAAATTAGCAACATCGATATTCAATGATAAATGTTTTTAGTCAATCCTCTTTATACATAGTTCGTGAGTAAATATTTCTGAACCTGTAGCCATGAAACATTTTTTGGGAGAGGTCCCCCAAATGCCAACTTCGTGCAATTCGCGGGAAGCGCTTCTCACTGAGTGTGTGCTTCTAAATTTTTTCCGCAAAGACAAACATTTTTTTCGCAAAACAAGTTTCGGTTTTTTTCTGATCGGCATTGAGTCTACAAAATATATTTTTTTCGTAAAATTTAAAAATGGTCACCGGACATGGTCGGCCGAACTTATCTGAAAACACCCAGCACACATTATTTGATTGCAGCACCGTACAACTGTCAATAGTGCGAGTGATGTACCACTCTAATCGCGTGCCGCTGAGTGCGCGTTTTCAGCACGTCACCACCGGATAGCGCGTCTATATATAAGCTTTGTGGTCCTCGAATAAACTTGTTGTTCACCTCTTGACACGCAACAGTCGTACATGGTGTCAGAAGTGGCCGCGACAGGCTGTACTCTACCCGCGGGACTGCTTGCCACGACTACCACCCGTGAACCCTGACGCGAAGTGCGCTGGCAGAGTCCATCACCCAGCAAGTCATCCCTCAAGCTATGGTGGCGCTACTATACCGCCAGACTCCTGGACACCTCAGCAGACGTCTGGCAAAGTTGGGAAACCTGGGAAAGTGAGTTCAAACTTTCTTCCCAGGCTACATTCCTGAATCACCAACCGAAAGAGGTACAATAAAGCGGCAATGTTGTTCATCACGATTGGAACGGTGGCAAGGAAAACGTATAGCACGTTCCACTTCGAAAAAAGACGAGGAGAGGCAGGGTGCCGAAATTCTTCAAAAGAAGTTCAAAGGTTTCTACAAACCTACAATAAACCGAGCGTACCACGAGTACCGCTCCGAAACAAGAAATCAGAAAGAAGGCGAAGGATTCGACGAGTAATTAACGAACCTTCATACCCTGGTGAGAAGTTGCGGCATCGGGGACCACAAAAAACTCGCGCTACGAAGCCGTATCATCTTAGGAATCCGAGATAAGAAAGTGCAAGAACGGTTAATTTTTGAAAATCCTTCGTATGCGAAAACGGTTGACATATGCATGAGGCGCGAGCACGGAAAAGAGCAGTGCCAGGAAATACAAGGCCCTTCAAGGCAACCGTCAGAGTTCAACTTAGCTGAAAATATCATGAAACGTCCATGTCCAAAAAGCAGATAAAAAATAAGGCTCCAATCCACGCTGTGAAGGTGGTTCGACAGTGAAGCTGTGATAGCAACGATTGGTCACTGCACTATAGACCTTTTTTATGGCAAACGCCAAAAGGTGGTGCGCCAGTCTTTGACGTCCCAGAGGACTTCCCGTTTATAAAAATAATGAACAAATGCCACCTTAACACCGCTGCTTGAAATGTATATGAAACGTTTAACCACCAATTCTCCAGGTGAACGAAAAAAGAGCGAAGGGGTGCGAGATGTGTTAAAATGTTTCGAGTATTCTTGTAAACCGACTTGGCTCCTCCAAGATGTAATATTGTACATCCGAAGGCCCTCGTTAAATCTCCAACTCCGTTGTGCGTGTAGAACTTATGCTTTCTAGCACTGGTGACATAAACAAACTCAACAGGCTTGCGAAGATGGCGCGACCGGAAGTCACTTGGGACGCAAGCGGGGGTTCGTGTTGATTGGAAAGTGAAAACGAGTCAAATAAAACTCCCTAATACGCTGAACGCACTTACACACGAAGCGAGGCAACGAAGGCCGCCGAACAATTTCAGTGCTACAGATATTCCGGCTTGGACCGAGAAAATAAATGCATTTTTTCTGTTGACAGAAATATACTACGATTTGAAGAAGGCTGAAACTCCGTCAGAATGTGACGCTAGCTGTAGCGGACATGATGTGAAAGTTTGAAAAATTGACGTTACCAGGATAAAATGGCAAGACGAAATTTCTCAATGAACCTACCACAACAAGCCTTATTTTGTCAAAACAAAACTTTAATTGTTGACGCCCGCGGCATTTATTTCAGGGAGACAGACTTATCAGCAAGAAAGGGAATGTTTTCTTTCTTGCAGGCAAGTTCTTCGAGGCACCCTATTGCCTCAGTGACGAAAAACCAGCCGTGGGCAACCCAGTTTCACTTACAGCGACGCATTTTATCCGATCAGATATTAGACTTCATCTCACAATTGTCTGCAGTGAAGAGAAAGGCAAAGCGGGTGAGCCTAGCACAGCAGAATGATTTTGTTTGTACGAGACCTCGTGCACAGTGCCGCCCGCAGGACCGAGAAAGCAACGCTCGGTCACGGACTTTCAAAGGTTCGCGTTCATTCTCGCACCTGACGTAACTTTCCCCCTGCTTTCTTGTTTTCGAAAGTGCCAGTTCATCCTCGCCCCGAGCGCGCGACGCTCGAATTTTCCTTGTTGAACTTTCGAGATAGTGACGCACTGTAGATAAGCAGCTGCCGGCGCCTTGTCGAGTCAGTCTCGTTCTCGCTCTCTGTTACGCCGCCGAATCGCCACCCGCTTCTCGGCTCGACTCGTTCTTTGTTTTTTTCATTTGGCACAAGTTCGCGTATTAAACCTTTATTTTTCAGTTCCCTGTTCGTCTTTTCGTCACCTTAATTCGTGAGCCACCTCCCAAAGCCACGAGCTTACGCTTGTGTATTTGTCTACACTGCAGATGTTTGTGAGATTGAATATAGGGACTTTTAGCAAACCGTTACCATGTTCCGCGTACTGCAATATACTGGAGCCTTTGAAGCATGCTTTTAAGCGCGCGCCCGAGGGATATCGTGACAGGGGACGCGCGCTTAAAAGCATGCTTCAAAGGCTCCAGTAGTCCGGTACGCGGAACACGGTAACGGTTTGCTAAAAGTCCCTATCAGACATGTACGTAATCCGTTACAAGTAACGAAATTACTTGTAATCCCTTACATTTATCAGTAATTTTGTAACGGATTAATTACATATTTTCTAGAGTAATTTTAAAGTAATTTCCTTACATTTTTTTGCGTAACGGATTCCTTGTAATCCGTTACATTTTTTTTCAGGACCAACCCCCCCCCCCTTTCTAAAACAAAGTTAATTTTTTTTTTTTTTTTTGGGGGGGGGGGGGGGGGGGGGGTTCAGTCGAGCGCAGTGACACTGTCACGCGAATTGACCAGCGCAAAGGGAGGCTGGCACTCTTCAGTTCCGCAAAGCCTTTTTTTTTGTTGCAACAGCAAGCCCCTGAATCTATTTTTTTTATACCCTAACAACAATGTCGAAAAATCCAAATGAACATTTCTACAAAAAGAAAGAAGGGAGGGGGGGGGGCAAGTTATATCCGCCTTTTTTAGTTCCTTTTTTTTGCTTTGCGATCGAAGGTGGGGAGGGGACACCAAGTGATTGTATGCCTCTTCGAGAAGCTCGAGGCGGTAGATAAGTGCACAGACAAGAAATAACAATGTCCTTCTCGGTTATATCAACTCGACCATTTTCATAATGTCACAACACGAGACATCGCTCCGTCTACCCTAAAATCCACTAAAAGACATGCGATAATATGTGAAGGTGTTATTGCCACAAGCATGCATGCTCGTTTGTTGCTGCACACTTATCATCTTCTCTTTGAAAACAGGATGTATTTTTTTCTGTTTCTTTCACCTTATTTGACCCTGTTTTAAAATCTACTTACTTTTTTGTAGTCTAACTTTTAGGGTTGGCCCACTTTATTTGTGAATTCGAAAATGGTAATAGTCTTCCTTTCTTCTACTTCCTGTACTGACCCCAGCAGGACGCAACTTATCCCAAGCAGATATTTTTACAAATAAGACATAATGGTGGCTGAGGTAACTTGATATTCTGGCTTGAGGAGAGAGTGAAACTCGTGAGTGGGGCCATAGCGCGGCTTACTTAGTACTCAGCCCTTCGCTGCCCGTGGCATCAGCGGACGTCTATCTGGAGAACACCGGAGTAAACTGCAGTCGGTTCGTGCTCCGTACTTTTTTGAACAGCACCAAGAAAGGTACACACGGCAAACGTGCGTTTATATTCCCTTGTTTTAACTGCCATCCAAATTAATTGTTGTTATGAGTGTCCTTTTTTTTATTACTTATATTTATATATTGGAAACTTTTTTTTATTCACCAACGTCTCAACCGAGGCTCGACCTGTTCAGAACTAAAGGAAGAAGAATACCGAGCCAAACCTTATTTAATTTTGAATTATCTCCTTACTGTCACAACTATGTTTTGCTATTGTCTGTCAGTATATGCCGGTATAGTAAGATATACATAATTCTTATTTTAGTTTTGGCTAGATGTATGATGACTTCTACAGCTTCGCGATTTCGACAATGAAGAATTTTAGTAGATCGTCCCAATGAGTCCGATAACGACACCAGATACTCCGCCGCCGCCTTTACGCACCCATCATATCGTTATCGGGGGTATCGGAGGTATCGGAACAATCTACTAAAACTCTCGAATATCAGGCAACGGCTGCAACGAGGAAGCTTTGCTCTATCTTCGAGGTACGTAAATAGTACTTCCATTGCTTCGCTGAAAAATCTCAATGCAGAGCATAAAGCATTCGTGAGGCACAATATGTCACTCCCATGCAGTGCTTCAGTTCAAAGAGTGTTCAGCGTAGCAGTCGACATATGAAGTAAGAAATAACGCGAAATGTCTGACGAGACTTTCGAGAGTCAGCTCGTGCTCAAAATACTCAAGGTCATTAAATGGAATAGGTTGCAACAATAAGAACTTGAATAACCCTCTTCCCTTTGTTTATTAGTTGAGAGCAATAATGTTGAAAGTAACGCCACGAAAGTAACGGATTACTTTTTGGGGTAACGGTCAATTACTTTTATTGGAGGGTAATTGTAATTGTAATTAATTACATTTCAGCCCTGAGTAATTGTAAATGTAATTCCTTACTATTTTTCAGTAACGTGTACAAGTCTGGTCCCTATTAGAGAGTTCTTGGAAACCGTATTTGCACATCCGATACGGTACGATGGGCCCTGCGGTTCGAACTGCGCATGTGCAAGTCTACAGTGGTAGCATATGCGCAGTTCGCCCATCGCACCGTATCGGATGTGCAGAAACGGTTATCTAAAACTCTCTACTGATGTTTCCTGATACCGTACCAGTGCCTCCTATATGACGTATCTTACACTATGTCTGTCGGCTTCTCTCGAAGAGATGTCCAGGCCCGATGCTACATTTCACAACATGCACGAACCACTAGGTAGCGTTGCCAAGCGGCCTTTTGTTTTTGTGTTTTTTCTAGCATGTAGTATTTACATTAATATTGAAATATATATATATATATATATATATATATATATATATATATATATATATATATATATGTGTGTGTGTTTTAACATGTGGAACTTTTTTATGGATGATGACCACCGTGATTCAAATGAGTGTTGGTGAGACAAAATACCGGAACTAGGAAATAAGCGCGGCCAGGCGGCGCTTCTGCAGCGCAAACGAAGAGAACGCTTGTCCGTCTGCTTCGGCGACAGTTTGGGGCTTTGGCGGTTACCATGAATCATGCGCACAGAAATAGTTGGCGCCGACTCCTTCGCGGGTGAATGATAAGAAAAATAAGAGATAATATTCCCCTGAAAACCGCGAGCTAGTGCCTAGCTTCAGACTGTCGATCCAGGACGCTTAAATACCTTGCTGTCGGTGCTCCTGGGGCAACATCATTAAGTCTCCTACGGAAGAGATGGTTCGCTTCACTACATAACAGGTTTCTGCTGAACGGGAGCCAACGTTGCGCGTTCATCCTCGTAGCGCCGTCTTTTCCGCACGGCATGTTAATCCTGCTCCTCACGTGACTGAATTCGGGGAATAGCGGCGCCGCGCGTTCGAGGCGCGCGGCGCACTCAAAAGCAGGGGAACGTACGCCGGGACGCCTGCAACGTCTACTTTCCTGCACGGCATTTGATCCTGCTCTTTGCGTGATCGGATCTTGGCGTATAGCGGCGCGGCGGCACGTGGAAAACAGACGCGCAACTCTGGCTCCCGTAGGGAACCTATACAGGAACTCTATGCTGAACGTCTAGGGGGCCCCTCCGCATGGCAGCCACACGCACTATTTGCCCTCTCCTTTACGCATGCCACTGCTCGAAGCCGAGAGGTTATTGTGTGACTATGTAGGAGGCGCTGACTGTAAATGAGCTAGGTCAGTCAAAGCGGAGATGTATGACGCAACTCACCCATGAGCGCCAGCGCCCTGTCAATTTCTTCTCTCAGGATTTCGAGCATCTGGTTGACGCCGGCTTCGCCCTGGAAAGAAATGTGTGAGCTATGGGGTTCCGAAATAACGTTATAAATGCGATAGCGTTTAAAACCTTATTTCGAAAACATATTTTCACTCGGGTAGCATTTGCAGCAACGATATTGATGACATTATATGTTTCAGAATAATAATAACCAGATATTGGAAAAGCAAATGGACAACCATACTCAACTCTTCAAACACGGCTTCAAAGCAGCTTTCTTGGAAACGCGTTGGGAACGTTGTTATTGGCTTCCCGTTTTCTTTTTAGCAACTTTTTTCAGTCTCTCATTATTATTATGATGGAGTTCACCGGCTTGCCTGTGTATTTTCTCTTTAATCGATTTCATGTTTCAGGTTTCTTTTTCCATCACCCTTACTTTTAGTACGCGAATGAATAGCTCACGTGAACCTGTTACCTGGCCATCAGTGCACTGTCGTGGTCCCTAACAACGGGATTCTATTTAATTTTTGAAGATGCGTGACTTGATTATGAAGCGCCGAATAATTTTCGCCGCAGTGAGTGGATTCGCTCCTGCGAACACCGCACGGTGTCTCGGTATTGAATGGATGGAAAAATATTCCAACTGCATCAAACCTACACTCTGAAAACAATCTGGAGCTCCCTTTCTCCCTCAAAGCACTGAAAAAGCCAATCCTTGCAATTTGTTTTTTTTTTTCTTTCGGTTCTTTGGTTGTTGATCTTTTTTTATTTTCAGCATTGAAGGACTGTTATTAAAACTCCCATGGTGGTAGAGAGTGGTATATTTTGGTGCCCGCCAGTATCTCTTAGAACTAAACCGCGAAACAGCGCCGAAGTCGTGTTCGCGCTAACACTGCAACGCAGTGTTCATACCCTTCTCCCGCGCGCCAAACTTGAGCCTATGAAACTGACATTGTGCCGCCTCCCCGAGATACCTAGCCACTAAGATATGTGCAGTGACAAATTCAGGCAAGGCCTGCTTTCGGTACAAAACCCCTGCGCCGTCCAAAAAAAAAAATTATGTCTGATTCCCTCCTATCTAAATCTCGCCTCATGAGAGCTTTTTTCTTTCGATGTGCTGAATTTGTTTTATAGAAATTTTCCAACTAAGGTTATCCGAAAATTTCAATACCGAGATCCCTTAAGAAATTTTCACGTTAAACAATTTTATCGTTATTACTTCGGGAATGTACAAGGGCGGTTTATTTCTGTGTCATTTTCATAAAGGGCGGTAATACCAACATGTCCAGAAAACGTTAATGAGCAGGAGTTAAACATCCAGAATGACAGTCATTGATATTTAACTCTTAGGCTAGGACGGTGACAGGCGAATCAGCGTCCCACCTTGTACGCCAGTCCCCAGATGGCGGGGCGACCGACGAAGACGACCTTGGCCCCGAGTGCCAGGGCCTTGACGACGTCCGTGCCGCGACGGAATGCCGCCATCCACGTAGACTTCGACGCGGCCTCGGACTGCAGCAACGACGTCGGGGAGGACCTCCACCTGACGTCAGAAAATGGTCGAGGCCTTGCATGGAAATTGAAACCTAGGTGCCCCAAACTGACCAAAGCACTCCAGTATATCATTAGGCGGTTGTTCATACCTGTGAGTCGAATACATATTTTAGAGGGGTGGTGATCTGGATTATTTGGTAAGCATTAAATATGGTTAAAATCAGCGAAAAAGGGTAGGAAACTGTAGAAGAAAACAGGAGATAGGACAGACGTTGAACTCACAACTCAATATTTCACCGAGGAGAGAAAGAACAAGAAATATTACATATATGAGACAGGTACCTGCTCATGGCGCAAGAACTCAAGGGTGCGAGGCGATGACTTCAGCTCATAGAAGCTTTTATAAACGATACTTCTTTTTCAGATAGTTCTACTGAAGGCTCTCTCATAGAGCGCCCCCCCCCCAAAAAAAAAAAAAAAATCTTTGTAGAATAAACGCCTTGTCAGTTTTTTCTTTGAAACTTTTTTCTTATATCGATTCATGACAGTGGTACTAGCCGAAGTTGAATTGCAAGAACAAGCTTTACAGTGCACGGGTACATGACCCCCCCCCCCCCCCCCCCCCCCCACCGCTGATCTAAAAGACAGGGTATGCTCTCAAAGCCTAATATTGATAGACCGTCCAGTCTTTTCTACAAGCGTTCTACCACACGTTAAAGGGATGCAGTACACTACGCACGACGTACAGGGCACAAAAAGGGCTAGCATGTTTCTTTTTACATTTCTGTCAGGAAACTTTGTCCAAATTTAAGTGCACTTGCGACAAGTTTGTGCCATTTTTTGAGGCGCTGAAAATACAGCTAGAAACCCCTATCGTTGGGCTACTTGTTTTGAGTTATGCGATATCTTGTGCAAGTAAGGAACCACTATCACCCGTATTTTCTCAACCGTGCGTGTAGTAAGGCTGGTTCAGACATCTGCAACGAGTGCGTTAGCTACGACTGCGTACGTTGGGACCGTTCCTGTCCGGAACGACCGCTCTGCGCCGCGCCTACACCACTCCTGCAACCACTGCAACAAGCGCAGCAGGTCGTCAGCACGGCGGCCGCTTCTCCACCGCCGTCAGCTGTTTCCGCGGTGCCTCTAAAAAGAAGGGACGCGCTGCCACTCAGTGGCCTAGCAGAAAATGGGCAGACAGTTCTCGATGGCCTCAAGCTTTGTTCATTTTTATTTTTCCAGGATAGGCGGGCAGGGTAGTGCATGAGAAAAAGAAAAGAAAAAGATGCAGTTCGCCGTCTGGACGATCACAACTTCACACACGACTTTACCAATAGTAGACATCTTGCCTGACGCTTTTTCTACGATTACAAAAGGCGATGTTATCTTAGCAGAGATATGGCAACGTAGAACTATGATTTCCTAATCACACAAACGTTGCGACCGTTCACGAATGCTACCACTAATCACTTTTCTCGGGTGATGAAAACGCGTGAATATTCGCACCCTTCATACAAGTCTTTACGTACACTCTTAGCGGCGTACCCTCTATGGCTACCTATAGATGAATGAAACTTCTATTTTAAAAGTTACGAAGTTGTTTTTAAAGGTTTCATGCATTTTCCGTTGCCTTAAAACGGCGATTCTTTTTTTTTTTTTTGTCTAGAATCACGTTTAGTGGTTACGCTGCGACTCTTGTGTAGTAACCTCTAAAAGGTAACGTTGGACAAGAACGGGCAACCTCTACACGATTGACACGATTGTTTACTTTTCTTTCCTCCCAAAAAGAGAACTTAGAAAGGGAAAGGGGGAGGGAGGAGCCGAAACGAGCGAGAAAGGAGGCGAAATAACAGGAGGAGTGAACCCAACCTTTTTAGTTCAATTAATTCCGAAACTATAGAGACGTAACCTCACGTGACCAGACTCCTTGGCGCCTTCACTGCCTTCACCGCCGACACTTCGGTTTTGGGGGGATCGCGGCTGTGGCCGCGCACGGCTTTCGTGCATGGTTTCGGATCGTAACCCGTCGTCGCGGCTGTTTCATCTTTATCTGGATTACTCTAAGACGACAAATCTTCACAAGGTATGCTTGACCTTTGGCTAGTGAGAAAGATGTTATACTCGACGCAGGATTGAACCTGCATCACAGCTTTGGTTCAAGTTTTTATAGGCAACCGGCAATGCAGTTTGGCACTACACGTTGCGCCATCTAGCGGCTGCAAAATAAAGAAACTGGGTAGGCCAGGACGACGCGGGTCGCAAGGGCTGCGGGCGGGCGCATTCAGAAACCACTTGTGAACGTGCCATTTCGGATCGGCTTGAGCATTTTTGGAACCGTTTTTCGTAAAAGTAAGTCCCAACTTCACGTCTCTATGGCCTCACCGGGTTCCTCTGACATCTCGCCTACTCCTAGAGTTCCCCCCCAACAATAAACGTTGCTACTGCTGCGTGAAAGACGGCCACAGTCGCGAAGGTGACACAAGCGTCAAACTTTACCGCTTCCCTTCGAGATCTTGGGAAGCGACACGGCGACAGAAGTGGATTACTGCAGTGCGACGCATCAAGTAAGTGAATTTTACAGTAATTGTTGAAGTGAGCGAAAATATATCTGCAGGCTTGGAAAGTGGCCTGACGAACTCGTTTTGCAGACTACTCGACAAAATAACATATTTATACAAGTTGTATTACGAGTCGCTTAGACAGCCACATAGGGAAATACGGGTGGAACAATCGGGCCGATTGTTGCTTCGCTGTGACGTCGAGAATCGGGAGATCAGGTCTTCAAGCGAAAGGCCCGTCGGCCCGTTCCGGCACTCCTAATGCCGTTCGGCACGCGTGGTCGCAACCAAAACCTTCCAAACCTGTGGGTTTTCAAACATTGGGAAATTTAAAACATTTTTCAAACTTTGGGAAATTTAAAAAAAGGTCTATTGGGACTCTGTCTGCTTTTGTGTGCTATCAGTACCCGGCCGATTGAGTCCAGGCAATCCACTTTCCAAAGAAGTTGCCATGCCGACAGTTATCGCGTTCATTTAGGATTAGGAATGGCTGGAATCGAAAGACTATCTAAAAAGTGCTGCGAGGTCATTGCTCATGCTTTGCGATTTAAGTGAGGTAAGGCAAAGCAAAAGCCTCCTGCACCATTCGTTGCTGACTAACTCGCCCGATATTGCAGCTAAAACGACATATTAGTTTTAAAGCGACCGGCGCTCAATCACCGGGGCACCACCATGTTTCCCCGCATCCCTATATACTGAGCCTGTCACGTGATTTCAAAATCTCTCTCCTAGGTACTGCGGCTAAATTTAGCCGCGGTTAGCGCTTCGAGCAAACGGGCCCAGGCTTTGCAATGTGCGTACGGTTCTCTAGCATGCAAAGTTCGGTTCTAATTACCCAAGTTTTATTCTAGTGTGTGGGGGCGTCGGGAGGAGAGGACGGCCTAGCGAGGAGCGAGCGGGGGCCAGCCGGCGAGGAAAGTGGAAGAGCGTGCTGCACGAGGCTGGGGCCGGGCAGGGACGACAGAGCCGTTCTGGCTGGTCTGGCCCATGGCAATCCCCGAGAGCATTCCACCAGCGAGGTTAGGATCAGGACTGGCGGAAACGGCGAGCACTGGCCATTCCGGCCTGGGCTATGACGATCCCGGAGTGGCTCGGCAGCGAGACCTTGGCTGTGATAGCCCGGAACAGCTAGCTTACGCAGCGCTGGCGTACGGGAAGGACGATCCGCAGGTCTGGACACGGACTCCGACTGCGAGCTCAGAACGACGGGCGACAACTAGGGTCGGCGGGGAACCGGGTAGTACAATAAACCGATTCGCTGCCTTCTCTTTGTGTTGAGTCACTTCCTGGGAGACGAGCGAAGCACATACCGATCGGGCGCCAATTAGTATATAGTGGTGAAGACAACTCAAACTGGTGTCCAAATGACAACTGTAGAATATGCTCTAAACACTTCGACCTATCAAGGCTCCCGATGGTCTTAAAGAAATCGCATAAAAGAACCAGGGACACGGCGTGCAAGTACACACGAGGACTGCTGAAATCGGGGTCGCCGCCGCTTGCCACGGCCCGACGGACCGACTGGCGACACTGGCCGCCCCATTAACACACACGCCTCCGCTCGCGGGGCTGAATGCAGCACTCTCGTGGCGCCGCCTGGCCTTTGCCGACTGACTATACCGAATGATCTTTATATGCAGCTTGGTTTTGAGTCCGAGTTGAGGTTCCAAAGGCGAGTGTCTGCCCTCGTGGACGTCGGGATCAATGCAGTCAACATCTTTTCGGACACGCACGAAAATCGCTGTACCTTCAATGACATTGAGCGACACCTGAAGCCAGCTGGAGCGAAGTACCTCTTGACCAACCAGGCACGGAAGGTTTCAAGATTCATTTTGTGCATTGTCTTGTGTTATATTTCTGTTCACAAGTTTAATACTTCTAATGTATAAGATTTACGTAAGTAACAATAGAATGTCTTAGGTTGGCAAAATAGTGAGATTGAAACATTTATTACATACAGGTAGACAATGTCCCCTTGTAGTACTTTTAACGAGGGACAGAATCCACATATTGTCAGACCAATATTGATAAATGATCAGCACACCAATGATCTAAAAAAATTCCCCAAGCTTGGTGAGTTAATTTCTTTTTCGTCTGTTCATACCGCAGGCAGAGCTGCCAGACAAACGCACTTTGTCTGCCATCACATATAAGCAACAGCTGAGAAGATTGTGATTGGAAAACCAGGAGAACGTTTTCCACTCAGTGAAAGCCCTCGTGATCGCACTTCCGCAGCCGTTGATATTGCTCCAAAAGCTGCTTCTGCCCAAGGACACTGCACCCCGAGTGTTAATAAACGGAAAACTGAAAGCGTTGCTGGTTAAGCTGGGACAGTGAAGACATGTGTGAGCTTTGTCGAACATTACCTCGCATAAAAAGTTAATTGATATCGGAACATCGTCGTGGACAGGGCGTTTCATTTTTTTAAACAGTTACTTTAAGGCTTTGACAATAAAGTGCGTAGTTCTCAGCATTCGCTGCATTATTTAAGCTGCCCAAGCGCATATTTTTATCCGGGATGTTCATATCCGTCAATCAGCGAGCCTATGTAAGCGTAAAAATGACAAGGGTCACAAATATATTGACTATGGTCAACTTTAAATGAGGGCCGAGTTTAGGGCGAGAGACGTGCGTCGTGTTTAATTTTGTTGCTAAAAGCTATATTCAAGGAGGGTCTCAAATTGGCGAAAATGACTTGCTAAAAAGTATACATAAGTAGATACTATATACAGAGCGAATTTTTTTATTCTTTACGGTATTTTTAAGAAAAGGAGGTATTGGTACGTGGGTGCAGTTTTTGCCGCAGTTTTGTGGGGCTCGGGGGACATTAGATTAGGGGATAAACGTCGCATTTTGTTGATTAATTAATCAAACTATGTTGAATAACTTTCGACTTAATGGCTCAATTGGCCAAGTCGCAATTGCAGTCATAACGGGACCAATTACTAAAGCCTGACCCACTTTAGACAGTCCACAAAAAAGAAATTACAACCTTTGAGATACTTGTCGTTTAAAAGTTTGCCTTCCTCGCTTGATTAAAAATCGCTCGCAGAAAGGTGCGCCTTATTATTGCGTAGAAGTGTGACGCAGTTTTATCGGGCCTCCTCGTAACTATCTCGACGGCGTGCCTTTGGTGGACGCGCCGGTGTCAAACTTAAATTATAGTGACGGAGGGACAGAGGTAACTGCGTCACTTTCTTGCGGATTAGAATCAGCTTGCGGTTTTGGAAGAATTTTAACCATGTATATCCCAAAGGTCGTTGTCTCTTCACGAATTACCTCGATTGGGTTAGGCAGTAACCATTACTCACGTTATGACTGCAATTACAACATGACCAATTAAGACATTAATTAAGAGGTAGTTATCACATTGATTAATTAGTGAACACGATGTGATGTTTATCATCTCATAATTTCTGCCGACCAAACGAAAACACGGTGAAGACGGCATCCTCGTAGCTATTACCGCCTTTTCTAAAAAAAACCTCTGAAGAATAAAAAACAAAAAAGTCCCGAAGCAACCGTCGCCCAGATTTTTAAACCTTAAAAAAAAAAAGTGTATGTCAGACGCTACTGTAACCTTTATGCAGGAGCTTCCTCGTGACCATGGCGTAGAGGGTACAGTGTTTGCGGTTACATTGTAACTCCTATATTCAAAAGTACAAATTTGCAAAAACGTACACTCTACTAAAGAAAGGTTACCCGTCTAAGAGTGTACGGTACTAGTAATACATTGAACTCGAGCACACGCTCAACTTCAAGGTTTGGCTTGAACTTGAGCACACGCATGGAGTGCGCAAAATAAGAAACGCGGGCGATGTTCGAGGACAGAACCGCTAAGAAAGCACCACTGTAGTCGAGGTAAGCAAACACGACGGCACGAGCGTTTCTGCTGTCTTGAGAGTGCCTCCACGACATCGCCGCACGAGTAGATGGATCTTAACTTCTAGTTTGTGCAGGGTTATCATCGCGATACACGACGAGAATTCACAGTCAAGAATAGTGCTCTACGCGGAACGATGAGCTTCCACCGCGCCGACCACGTCGACGGTCACCACCGACGCCATGTTTTTCGGCAAACAGAAGGATCCGCGACCGGCATGCAACGCGCGCGACCGAGCTCTCCTCGACTTGTGATTGGTCTGTCGGGGCGGTCGCTCCCGTTTGTTCTCAGCGAAAACCTTCAGCCCGTCTCGAATCGTTGCGTTGCGAACGAACACGAACGAAGCGGCCGCTTGGCGCTTCACTTTAAAAAAAAGGTGTATTCTTGCACGCACCCTTTGTCCCATATAATACACCCCAAAACTTCAGTTCGACGTACAGCGCACTGACGTCGATCGGACCGTATACTAACTTTCACGAGAGGCTTGATAGCCGTGTGGTACAACTTATTAAAGCAGCTGATGTACATACGTGTTAGTAACTGCAAAAAAAAAAAAAAGTAATACGGGTTTTCTTGGCCCTACTGCAAAACCTCAGTGTTTTCTTTCTGTGGTCTTTGATACGTACATTAGCAATGTAATAAGTTATATAGCACCGTTATCGAGCCCCTCGTAAAATTTGGGGCCGTCTGTTCGACTATAGTGCGCTGTACGTCGAACTGAAATTTTGGGGTGCATTATATGGGACAAAAGGGTATATAGTGATACCCTTTTTTTTTTAGAGCGTTCGTTGCCATGGCAACTCGTTCCAACCAGTTGCCTTCGTTCGTAAGCGTAGTGGTCGCTCTGTACGCAAGTATGTGAACGGGCCTTCACGTTTCCCTCCTTTTACTTTTTTTTTAACCAAGGATCGCACGACCTTACTTAACACCTGCCATGGGAACCCATACGACCGGAGTCTCCCAAACTGAGCCTTGAAGCTGTCATTCATGCGATGTAAACATCACTTTTTTAGAGCTGATCCAAGACATCAGAAATATGTACCCGTCTTAACAGATTTAGAGTGCGCTGAAGAGTAATGAATACCCCCTTTTTGAGAGCGGGGAGAAGGGCCAGCATAAATGATTGTTGTGAAGTGAGAGCGATAGGTCTAGAAATTTTAAGACAGCTTTCTTAAGCTCTTCATAGGTGAATCTAAGACCAAAGCTACACGTATAAAAATGTTCATAACACTGGCGACTATATCTGTTCCCGTGCAATTGTAAAAAATAAGTAGAAAGTCATCGACATATCTGAACATATTTGTCATAGGAGAGCTAAAGACAAGCTCAATGGCGCGGTTGAATCTGGCAAGAAAAAATATGTTTGAGGACAGGTGTAACAGACGACGTATGCAAACTTGAGATCTTTGAAGAAAAACTTCTTCAATCTTCAAAAACAAACTTTAGACTTCTAATCACTATGGTTTTAATATTTATCAGCAAGACCGACAGATTATTTAAAATACATTCATACAGCACAAAGCGAGGGAAAAGCACCCCGTCTGAGGATGCAAGGTGTTTTTTTTCCCCTAGGTTTTACAGATCGTTAAAAAAACGTGAAATCTACACACTAATGCGATTTGTGCGGGGAGCTATACGGCTAGGGAGATATAATATGAGGATCTAATCGTCACGACTAGTGGAATAATGGGCAAATAGTTTTTTCGTTAACTTTTCAGTGTTTGAAAATAAATATATGGTTTTATATGAAACATGTCGAATGTCCTGAAAATCCCCTGAATCGGTAAATTTCAGAGAACTTTAGAGCGCATGGGAATAACGTTGGATCTCTAAATTTACCCCACGTAAAACGAGCGCAAGGAAGGCGGTGTGAAAATACGGATAATACGCGCGTGGTGGTGTTATCACCCGCGTTTTTACACCGGCAGCCTTGAGCCAAAGCAACGTCGGGTAGTTGTCAGTCGAAAAACAAAAGCGTACGCTTGGAACAATTTTCTTTCCTTTCTTGAGAAAGCCGAGCACTAAGTAATATAAAGCCTGTTGATTTTAGACAGCCCAAGAAAATGCCGAGTAGCCATTGCTAAACTATACTTCACCTCATCCTACGATCGACTAAAGGCCAAAACCACGGGCCGCCAGGTCCAATCCCGTCCCACGCTAAACTATGACACGCTTAGCATTGATTAGGTTTGGACGAATAATGCTCTGAAACCAAAAGCGCTGAGTCATTTTCATAGCTTCGACACTGCAAAGAGCCAGCACGTCGTGGCTTTTTTTACAATGTAAAATTGCTGAGTCACTCATTGCTCGATCCAAACCACTGTCCGCCCATTACCATCAGTGATCCGAGACGCGGGCACCGATACGTGCATCGAAGCGAAATACTACGCAACGTCTAAGTGGCTCGTGATTGGATCTAACGGTTCGTAGTTTCTGCCTTTAGTTTATCGTAGGGTGAGACGAAGCATAGCAGACGACGCCGCAGTTCGTCGTCCTGACGCTGCATCCCGTCGTCTTGACGCCGCTGCTCCCTCTGCTCAAGAATAGACGAACTTCCGGAAGTCTGTTTATCCAATTTATTCTCCAAGCACAACTCAGTGCCCTGGCGTCAATGAATCATCTGCGCCTCTGTGCAAAGAACAGACGAACTTGCTTGCAGTTTTAATTGATTTGTGATCTTTCTCCGCATAAGCATCATCTCATCATGCTTCCTGTTTACTTGGCCACAAATTAGAATTCCTACGCGCATGCATACTAGATGCAACCAGGCTCTCTACAATGCCTCGTTTAGATTGATAGAACGAACCATTACATAAATAAACATACCGTTGCTGGCAAACCATCGAGGTGCCGGCCACCATGATTGGATACAAGTATTGCGGAAGCGCCACGACTGATGGCCTCCTCCGCGTCTTCGGCTGGAAGAGAAGGAAAGTGTAGCGAAAACGTAGTGAATAGTTATTGTTTTCAATAATAACACATACAACGGTCAAATAAATATAACTTAATTGGAAAGGTATTACAGTGAATTTTGAATAGGGACGTAGGTTAAATAATAACACATCTAACGCTAAGTATCACTTGGAAAGGTATTACAACGACCTAATACACCCACAGCTCGTTAATAGGGACCCCGTTAATTTAAATACACCACTATAAAGACTGCAATGTCAGAGACGAACTGGATAAATGCATTAATATTTATCTCGTTATTATAGACAACTCACATTATGGACGCTTTTGGGGGGAACGGTGGTGTCCACATTAACGAGACATCACTGTATGTGCTTACGGCATAAATGTTTCCTAATGTGTAGCCATTTTGTTTTACCTTTTGCGGTGCCTCTATACAGACGTGAGCCTACAGAAAATGCACCTATTGGCAAGAACGTTTATTGCGGCATGAATGTAAAATACAAAAAAACAAACATGCACAGTTGATGTAACAAAAATATTTCAGAAAAAAATAGCACATGAGGACATCACCACTAATACATAAAAATATTTGAATATAGCACACGAGCAAAATCTGATTTATAATCGTGAAAAAATTATACATTTTGCTTCACGCGAGTACAACTTTACGATGCTATAAAGATAATCATATCTCCCCAAATCACAAATTTGGGCCTTTCCGTAAAGAAATAAAACAAAGCTCGTGGTCCATGTAGGAAGCTTTTATCTAGGAACCTTTCCTTAGATAAAAGCTTCCTACAAGTAGCGACATTCTTTGAAACGCCGACTGCGTGACGGTGCAGGTTTTAGAAAGCGAATGGCTGCGCACAGCAGAGGTTTGAACTGCATTCCGCCATGTAAAAGAAGTATCAAGGCACTTTAGGGGAATCTAGATGTCAGCGCACAACTTTTGCAGCGGCGAGGACCCGAAACACACTTGTTCGCTGGGGAGAAGTGTGTTTCAGCGTTTCGCCGCAGCGGGGTGCCAGACACGTGGCACCCCGCTGCGTGTCTCATCCGTTCTGTGCCGCTCCACCTTTTCTATTTCGGCGGCCGCTCCTCGTGGCGATCTGCCAGGCTTTGTCAGTATTAGAGCCACCAAATAAAATAAGCTGCGCTTAGAGTATCTGCACTCCGTTCCCCGGCATTGTTGTGGGCGCCGCCATTTTGGTGCTTGTGCAGAGCAGAAGCAACTGCCGATCGTCATAATTCAGAAGTGCGACTTCCTCAGCATTCGATTTGGTGTTAGCAAGGTCATGTAATATTGCTGTTCTTTGTCGCAAACTATTTAAACAGGACGGAAAGCGTTTCCTGTGATTTCAGATAAAGCTTCAGATAACTGGCAACCATGATTTTAAGCCGCAATATGGCCAAGTGTCGTTACTCTGAAGCGTGGCTTATTTAGTGAAACTAGTCAGTATATAGGAGGCTATGGTGCTATACTCTGTTCACCCTGAAGGCTGATTCACACAGACCCGTTTTCTTACGTTTTCTTACGTTACGTTACGAAAAATTACCGGGAAATCTGTGCTTCGTATTAAGCGTGGCTTCCAATTCAAGGAGATAGTCTGGCACTCGACATTCGAGACACGAATGTTTCGCTGACTTGTACGTAACGTAAGAGAACGGTGCTGTGTGAAAAGTTGAACCGAGCTCAACTCCTTACGCTACGTTACGACAAGCCCTGTGTCCTTGGTGTCCACGGTAACTCATCGTCCTATAGCTCGTCGTCATCGAAACATTCGTGTCTCGAATGTCGCGTGCCAGGCTATCTCCTTGAATTGGTAGCCACGCTTAATACGCTGAAACTGCAGCCACTGCCACAAGCACGAAAGCTCGGGGTCGCTGCATTGAAGGTTTCTTCCGCATAACGAGCACTCGCGCTGGAAATGCACCTCTCAAAGCCAGGAGCGCGGCCTAGCTCGCTTTTCTAGCTTTGGCTACTTTGGCTACAGTCTCAGCTTAGGGGGGAACAGAGTATAAAAGTGAAGGCACGAGCTTCTGCTGCCAGTGCAACGCTCTCGCGTGCGTTCTACAGAAATTTCATATTATTTCTCGAAAGCAGGAGAAAAATGAAAGCGCAGTGGTCTTTCGAGAGATACACGTCGGGTAATAGGTTCGCGTTTTACGCATTGCAAAGCCCGTGACAGAGAGCACGGCCGTTTGGTCCAAGTCTTATAAAAAGAGACTACTTGTTTTCAGGTAATCACGTAGAAAAGTAAAGAAATGCATTTCTAAGCTCGTGTATGTTAGCGAGTCGTTGGCGACAAGTCCTTAGAATATACAGCTTTTGCGAGGCCGTGACTCTGCGAATGGCAAGGTACATGGATGCAATATATTCAATAGAGCAATAAATCAATTATCCAAAACACTTTAATGGTATTAATAGTAACCGTGGCGCAGATTGTTCCCGTGTTGCAATGCAGCAGAACTTCAACGGTGTTAAATGAAGCGTCAGCCTCACACAGGAACATCGGCACTGTGACCGTTGCTCTTTCGCACCTTGGCTGTCACTCAATGTGGCTCTCACGTGAAAGAACTTGTGGCCATAATGTAAACAAAATTTTCTGAAAACTGTTGAAAAAGGGTGGCTATTTTTCACATACATTTTTTTGTTTTTTCTCTGATTTCTGTCCTTCAGTTTTTTGTAGTTTCACCAAAAAAAAGTATGCTCAATTTTTTTTGTGCGTGATTTCACAAAATTATAGTTTTTCTTGCTAAAAAGAACAGGCAGCTTAGAAAATTAACATTTTATGTTTATTAGCCATTTATTGCCATTTATTAATGCAACGGCTCACTCAGCAGTGTTACATTTGCGCTATTCAGAAGTCATCCTAAATTACTTACGTATCTCAAAAGTCAGGTGAACAACTTTTTATTCTCCGTATGAATCAGAATTGCCAGGATATTGAAACTAGTAATCGAGTCACGACCAGTCATTCGATAGAGTTCAGGAATTCTCTATTTCGTTTATCACAGCTTCGGGTGTAAACGCATGGTGAGGAATATTTTCACTAGAATTACAGATATATAACGAATAGTTAAATCACCTTCCGCTTGTTTTTAAGGTACGGGCTGAGAACAAGTGTCAGGAATGTCGACATCAGCCAACCTGTGGAGCAATATAAACTTGCCCCGTTCTGCGGTTCCGTGCATGTATCGACGATTCGGCAGCGTACAAATCCCTTCGAGCGCAATCTAATGTTTGTCTCAACATGACTAATTAACCGTTAATGTAGCTCTTGGAAGCGCAGAACCACGTAAGGCGGATCAGATAATGGCCTTGAGCGGGACCGATAGGAGCGCTGCGATCGCTGGACCGTGACGTAGGATGGGGGATCACGTGATAAGGCCAGCTATTCCGCCTTGCTTTGGTCGGGGTTTACGGAAACCGTTCGCTCGGTACTTTCGCTTTTTTTTTTTCTTCCGTGCTTGAAGCCTGATCAGTACACGCGTGAATTGGCTTCGCAATGGTAAAGTACTGTTCGGTGCCGCAATGCCACAGTTACGCGAACGACCCAAATATCAGCTTCCACATCTATTCGCGTCTCCAGCTCGAAGCTCGCCCTCCCGCGGCGGAAACGGGAAGCGCTCTAGTGAGGTTCCCCCGATTCTCCTGCTCTGCGGGCACGACGGAACTGCTCGCGATAATGGCTCGCGAAATGTCATTTCTGAATGCAAACACAACTCTTCACTGTCCCAACGTAGTGCTGCGGCCGGTATGGAATTGCACCTTACTGGAGAGGTTTAGTATTGCGCATAGAAGCAAACGCAAGCGGTGTGCGTTTGCGTTACAGTTGCGCGCCCCACGTTGTGCGTCCGCCTCATCGCCATGCGCCATCCAAGACCGCAATTTTGGGCTCCACGCACGCGCAGTGTGGAACACGCAAAGCTAACGCAAATGCTCAGTGCTTGCGTTCGCTCGTATACGCAATACTAAAACTCCCTACCGTTTCACCGGCTCCCAACGCCAACGAAACGTGCTCCAGTGAGCAGACGTGCAAGCCGGTAGGCGTTCCTTCGAACTGGAAAGGCTGACATTGGCAAAACGACGGAGCGTAGAAATGAAAGTAACAAAATGTTTTGAAACAATTGGTAACAAAAAATGTTTATTTTTTATTTCTTTATTTTTGGGCATTTGGTTTGGAAGGATATTGGCGGTGACTTTGGGCGTTTTGCCGATGGTCAAAAGTCGTGACTTGGATTGCAAAATATATTTTACCCACAATTAATGTAATTTTACATGGATTTGTCACATTAGCTACAATGTTTTTATTGATTTTAGACTTTTTTTATTTGATTAGTTGGTAATTAAAAATGCTGCAATTGGCACCAGTGATGATAATTAGCACACTTTTGATTGTCATATTTGTTGGCGCGTTTGAAATAAGATCATAAGCAACAAATTATATTGGAGCTTGAAAAATTGCGTATTCAAATATCTAAAATTTAATATTATTGTTATTAATACAAATCGCGGCAATGCATGCGCCGAACTAACGCCAAGATCACGAATATACGCCATTTAACCATAAAACTCTTTCCAGAAAGATATCATTTTGTTTTCCTTTTAGCATATGAAGAACTCTGACATCATTATCAAGATAGACAAACAGTCAACACTGGATGTAATATAAAGTCCTATGCGTCACGCGTTGCTATAAACACACACACACACACACACACACACACACACACACACACACACACACACACACACACACACACACACACACACACACACACACACACACACACACACACACACACACACACACACACACACACACACATATACACACACACACGCACGCACACACAAACACACACACACAAACACACACACACACAAACACACACATACACACACACACACACATATATACACACACACGCACGCACACACAAACACACACACAAACACACACACACAAACACACACATACACACACACACACACACACACACACACACACACACACACACACACACACACACACACACACACACACACACACACACATATATACACACACACGCACGCACACACAAACACACACACAAACACACACACACACACACACACACACACACACACACACACACACACACACACTTTCTCTCTCTCTTCAGCTGCCTGACTCGGATTCCGTCTTTGGGTTGTTGCAGTGAGAACAGCGTTTTTTAATTTATACGTTTTGTGGTCATATTGTAAAAATTTTAAGTATTCTCTTATTCTTGTGCTGGGAATAATGTTAAACCAATTAATCATCTAAATACCCAAAAACCCATTAAATGGCCTGCAGTTCATGATTTCCCATGACATTTATCTGAGCGAGAAAAGGCAGCGAGAACGCACAAATATCAGCACTAATTTTTTTAAAAAACTACGAATATCAGTTTTGACCGAACATGTATGTCACAAAATAAAGTTTCCGCGAACAACTTCTCTAACTCAGTAATTACGATGTGACACACATCTTGAGTTATGAAAGAATCCGAAATTAAAACCTATATCGAGAAATTAAATCCAAAATAGAGGTTAGTTTCGGTTTCGCTCCAGAATTAAAACGCGCATCCTTGCGTAAATATTACGCTAGACACCGTTCTTGTTTTCAGGATAAAAAGGTGACCTGCGCTCATAACACCCTAGCTTCGTCGTATTACCATAAATAATTTGTGTCGCTCAGTGAAGCCAGCACACTAGACAAGCTCAACAGCGGCACGCATCTCCGACCCTCACTATAACCGCCATTTTGGAAAATGAGTGGCGCCCCCTATAGTTAGTTGGAGTCGCGAATACCCAGAAGAAGCAGCTGCTGACGGAGTGGCTTGTGGAACTGAGAATGGGCAGATTAAACTCTAAGAGTTCAACAGTGTGCAGCAAGCACCTTCGAAATGACGCTTCGTGTATGCGGTTGGAGCGAAGATGTTCGGTAAGTGCTCTGAAGTAAGTTTAGTGAACCTACACAAAAAGGGGAGGGGGGTGATTTTGTTGGCGCAAGTCTGAGACCGACGCTATCTCGCATTTTGCTCATAAACGACAGACACGAAAAGTTTCCGCAGAGAGTGATGCCACGCATCCGTGCATAACATCATCCTTCCCTCCATTTCGTGCATGTCCGAAGTGAGTGCCGACGTTTGGAGAACGAATCCATCGAACGTGTAGCAATCCTTATCCAGCTTCTTGATGCTGCTAGGTGAACACGTGTCCCGCTTTAAGAACTATCTCGCCCTCGAGCAACAGCCGAGATGTTTCGTGGGCCTTGTCCGCAAACGCATTGATGCTGCTTGCAGGCAGCACAACTGAAAAAGGACGCACAATCGTAACAAGATGCCCGGTCGAATAGAAGTTAAAAAAAATCGCTTGCCTTCAACGGTACGTCTCACTTCGTCAGCATCTATTACGGTGCGCGAGACAGCCGCCGAAAACTACAAGTTGGTTGCAGCGACCGGTTCCCTGCTCGCCTGCAAAACGCTCACCGGCTCACAGGCGCACCGGCTAACCGGCTCACCGGCTCCCCGGAAGCATTCCTACGGTAGCCAATTAAAAGAAGCCTTAAAGACCCGTAGTATTAAAAAAAGGGAACACCGAGACACTCCACCCTTGACGGAGAGTGAAGGAAATGGTCACGTGATCTCCCATCCTACGTCATGACGATGGGCCTGTCAGGTTGCGCCACGCCATGTTCTCGGGGCTAAATGCCACTTGTCGTCCCAGATTATTGAGAAGAGCTTTCACACTTTTGAGGTATTCTTCGAATGATCGCGTTGGTTTTTTCAAACTTGAGCCCTAGAGAACACACTTCGAAAATTAGCTGCCATTCGGATTTCAACGAGCGGGACGCGCAACATCAATAAGAAATATAAAGAACGCGATTGAAAGCAGGTTATATTGTAGTGCACTGTGATTTACGCATAAAAATGCCACCTTATAGAAGACACCCACATTTTCTGTAAATTAAAAAAGAGCATATTCTGTTTGCGCTGTTTCACGTTAAATTCTGTTAAAAAAGCAGAAAATGTATTTTTATGCTTCCTTTTAATAATGAATCCCATTTTCGTTTCAAAAAGTTATCGGCTTTCTAACACAAATAAAATCTTTTTTTTTTGTTTGTTTTAGAAAACAAATGTATGTGTTCCCAGTTTACACAAAATTTTCCGCAGAAAATAAATATTTATATAAATGGTATTTCATTTCACAGCTATCTTATAGAGTGCAGACACAGCACAAACACCGCAATATGTTCAGTGCGCTCCACTTCATTAGCACATACAATGACGTTGCCGGTGTCCAAAGTGCGCTCGAGTTCTGTAAGCTTCGTAAGTTCTGACAAGTTTTAAAACTTCGAACTCCTTTTCTAAAAATCGAGCTGTTCGTCTTTCGGACACATGTCAACATCTTCGTCATCTGGGGTCTGCTCTTTCTCTGGCCGCTTAGCTTTTCTAGCCAAATAAATGCTTGTAAGCAGACTGACCGACGTCAACGAACAAGCGCACAGAAAAACCGTCCCCGTCTCCTCCGCCCAAGCCATCTTCATGGCGTTGTAGTTGCGAATATGCATCGTCCAGTGAAGACTGGTAACGGACCGATACAAACTTCCTCAATGTGTAAACAATATTAGGCCAAGTTTAACGAACAAAGGATTTCACACTCGTTTAAGTCTTCCCGGAGCGGTTCCTCACTCTCGAAAGCTGTTGTACCTGTGGTAATTCCCTTGGTGATAATCGGTAGTTCCGTAATGCTTTTCAGCCACGAGATGGCTTCCCAGGTCAGTGAAGGATCAAGGACCGGCTGGTTGTACACATTTGATGGGTCCACAGATGTACCTTCGAAGCTGAAAAGAGCGATCGTTTAAATTTGTTTAGAAGACAGTAAGCAGTCATTTAGGTCGGAGAGCGAAAAACATATTGTGTATTAGTTTACCCCAAAAAGTTTGCGAGAAAATAGACGTATCATATTACGTGATACCAAAACACAACACCATTACATAACGGTGTCACGTAATTGTGCGTTACACGACGTCAGTCTACGTGTCTTAAATTTACTCGCTCAATTTATCTGGGAAGCCGACGCCACGGTTTTGCGTTGTTTGTCACGTGAAACGATTACGTCAGGTGACCTAAAGTGACACGACGTGGTAACATGGTGGGACGTCACGGTGTCACGGGACCTCGTGTCACGTGACGTCAGGTCACGTGACATCAATATCCCCCCCCCCCCCCCTTAATAGACTATTTTCAAAACCCCATCAAGTAACATTGCCGGCCGCCATTTCTAGGGCACGAGGCGTATGATTGGATCCGAGCATTCCACGAACGATGACGTAGCACTCGTTCTTGACCCGAGCTGAGCCGAGCTCACGTCCAACGCTAACGCAGCCCTCGTCTCCAATGGGTGCTCTGACCACGTGACCAAACAATGGCGGACTCTGATAATCGGCGCAGCAATTACTAAATGGCGCGAACTTTTGAAAAAAAAAACAAAAAAAACAATGCATTTAAATTATGTCTTGTCATCTAATAAAGAGTACGCGTCCCTGAGGTTCAAATTAGTACTATTCGATATTTTATTATTGCCGTCAATAGTTATCCATGAGCATATAACAATATCTCGATTTGTTCTGCTGAAAGAATATTTTAAAACGTTTTTGGAAAGAAACTGCCGAGAGAGTGTGCAAGGGGCGAATGTCCCATAATCGTGGGCATTACAAAACGTCCCCTAGATCACTGCGGCATAATAAGGCTCGAAAGCCTGTCCGGATATGAACGCATGTGTCTCGTACCTAACTTTTCTGCCTCCATAATACATAGCATCTGAGCGGTGTACACTGTTCGTAGCCTCCATAATAGCGAGATGTTGGTAGCATCTGGCTATTACGGGATCGCTACTTTCAGGAAGAGATTGATTTTTAACTTGCCTTTGTATTTAGTTAACAGCTTTTACTTATTTGTTGCCTGTTCATACTCCGCGACCAATTTTTTTGTTATTAGTAATACTAGGCTGTACCGGCCATAATGCTTCGGCGCTGCAGGTTGATTTTGTAAATAAATAAATAAATACGTAGAGACTATGGATTTTAAGTTTTTGTGTTTTTTTCGGTGTTTGTTCAGATAAAGTGATTCCCGGTAGTTGATCAAGTTCAGTGTACAACAGAATTCCAAGTTATATTTTGAGCCACTGTCATTAAACAAAATTCGAGAGGACGAAAGTTGGTTCAGATTTTAAAACTTATAAATCTAAGGACAAAACTGTGAACTGATAAATGGGGTAAAATTATTCCAATAGTGTAGTTTTAATTTTTGTTTAAATTTAACATTGCAATGCAGTAAAAAAATAATTATAACAAAAAGCCTTCGTTAAAAGTTAGGCAAATTCCATTAAAATTCGGGAAGATTGGAGTGTGCACCTTACCATTTTGTTATTGTTAGTGGTGCAGTTATGTACATGAACAGAAATGAAATCAACATATTTATTCAGATGCAGACCTAGACAGCCTTCTTGCGTGTTTTTATTAATATTTTGAAGTAATGTTTTGAGTAATAATACCCCAATAATGACACACTAAAGCTTCAACGCTATTAAACGATTGTTGAATGCATTCTTCCCTTCAATTTCTGGAGACTTCGTCAGTTTGATTGAAACATAAATGGTGGACTTAGGTTATAATTTCTGCTACTTGAATGTTCTGAACAGTACCTATTTAGCTTTCAAAATTTTACTCATAAACGGTGCCTAAAAATATCGCTCAGATATCAAAGGTATGAAAACAAAGTACTAGATTAATGCCAGAACGCAACGCACTTCGGTACTCTCGGTGGTTTGAAACCGATCCTGGCCTTGCTACTTATCGTCCCAGGCAATTGTGTATCCACAGTGACTACGAGAGCCCTGTAGCCAGCCTTCTCGGCCCGAGTCACGAGAGCCTTGGTGACTTCACGATCGGGGGAAATGTAGAGCTGGAACCACTGAAGTCCCTCTGGCGCAGCATGCCTCACGTCTTCGAAGGAGGTGGTGCTGTAGATGCTTAGCACCATCAGGGTACCAGCTCTCCGGGCCGCTGCGGGTAGAACGCGGCAGATGAAAACTCTGATAGTGCAGGTTTTTTTTACAGCGGTAGCTGTTAGTGCCCCTTCCCGACAAAACAAAATGCTCATGTACGAACTCAAAACACCACTCTACAGCAGAGGCACTAATCTCCCTCTCTCCGTTGTCCCTCACACAGACACGCCGACAGCGGCAAGGCTTTCTCTCGCTCCCGCCTTTCCCCCCTGTAGGCCGCCGCGGTTCCGTCAAACCCACGTAATCACGGGGGAGAGCGCTCTCCACCTCCCCGCAGTTCCTACTACATCCACGCACCCTCCGGCGACGCGCTCCTTGCCCCACCCCCCCTTCCGCCACACCTCCAGCAGCCGCCGTTATAAAATACCCACGTGGTCGCGCTGTGGCGACACGCTCCCTCGCCTCCTCACTGCCGCCGCCCAGGTTCCATTTTGCGTGCACTCCGCACCTCTACAGAACAGCTCGCCTGCGCACCTTCGCTTCGTCCACCGCAGCCGCGGTCACGGGCGCCCCTTGCTAACTTTCTAATGGCGAATTCAGGTGGTCAATCGGCGGCGAGCCCTTGCCGGTGGCACCGGCGACCAAAAACGCGCCAGCGGCGCGCCACGTGACCCTCTCCACCCGAGTACAAAGCGCCGGCAACTGGCGTTTTAGGGGCGAAGCTCTTTAGGGTCTAGCCTTGTCCGTCCGTCCGTCCGGCGTCCGTGCTCCCAAAAAAAGAAAAAAAATGTTTGCGGAGTCGACAGGATTCGAACCTGTGCCGGGAGACCCCAATGGATTTCTAGTCCATCGCCTTAACCAATCGGCCATGACTGCGGGACGAGTAGGGGGTTCTGAGATGTGGTAGTAACTCAAGAGCTGGGGATGTCATGGATGAAACGTTGCATGTAGCCGCTCAACGTCTATACAGGAGAGGGCGCTGGTGTCAAATGCGTATATAATCGCGTTAAACTTTGCATGCATGGCTCTGCATTTCACCGACCATAAAGCAGTAATAATGAAGTTGAAATGCAACCCGTAACTCAACACTACCTATGAGCAATAAAAACAAATTAGCACCATCAGCCCTACGATCAATAAAATCAGTATCATCAGCACCACCAGAGCTTCGCCCCAATCAACATCATTCACCACGTGGAGATGCAGTCATTTTTTTATTTGCCTGGGTCGCACGTGAACTTTGTAAACTTCTTCCTTGATTAGTGTATGGTACCATGAACACTCTGTATGCGCCAACAATATAAATTACGACTTTTTGAGATGCGTGTAAACACTAGCGGCTTCAAAAAAGTTTTCAAAATATTAACATTACCACTGTCTGTACAGCTGACAGGATCTTACATTACAAAATTAATGAAAGGGCAGATGAATAAACCATTGTGGTGCTGCCCGCACGCGCGTCGAATTTCAATAAATTTTGTTTGGATTTCCGAGGAACTGTTGCCATTTTAGAAGGATCCCAAGGAGGCTTGCCAGCGTCGCTTTCCATATTCTGTTTATTGTTAATACCTTTTTTGGAATACTCCGTCTTCTCATTGCGCCCACGCCCTTGAACTTTTAATGCGTATTCAAGTATCGAACTGCATCACTATGCATACATTGTTTTTCGGTGACGTAATAAAGTGTTATTACACAGTTGTAAAACAAAGTAATGTAAGATGTAGCCCGTGTCTCAGAGCAAACTGACCTTGCGCAGGCTGGACAAACTATTGCAAAAATGTTGGCTTTCTTTGAAACATAAATTATCTTTTTCTGCATTGTTTTCGCTATCTTGTCTCGGAGCGCAAACGGGTATCCGTCTCAGTGGCTTCGTTTGCCACACGAACACGCTATTTGCCGCTTTCAGCGAGCATTGTTTCATTCTGCAAGCATTCTCGCGGCTGTCGCGCGGAGGACATGGGTTCGATTCCAGGAAGCAGCATTTTCTTTTATTTATTCTTTCTAATTTGCGTTCTAGGAAATTCGGGAACTTTCT
Source organism: Ixodes persulcatus (assembly GCA_013358835.2). Classification (NCBI taxonomy): domain Eukaryota; kingdom Metazoa; phylum Arthropoda; class Arachnida; order Ixodida; family Ixodidae; genus Ixodes; species Ixodes persulcatus. The sequence continues at coordinate 25,690 of JABSTQ010008028.1, read as the reverse complement.
CGTCTGATCGAGTTACGAATATTTTACGCGCCGAACGTTCTAGAACAAATGATCCAGAAACCCACGCGGCTACAAAAAGCGCTCCGAGTGGCAAGTTGGAATCAGTCTCGCCCCAGCGTTTGATCCTGCTGTTACGCCGACTTCGACGCCCGCGACGCTCTGTTGCTATCTTCTGTTTACTTTTGTTTTGGGCACAAGTTCGCCCCATTAAACGTTTCAGTTTCCTCAACTATTCTTTGTTTTGTCATCTCGTCATTCGTGACATTTGTGGTGGAGGTGCGGGGTAACGCATGTCCCTGCAGCGTACCCCACCGAGGGCCCGCAGTGCAAGACCGACACCAAGCCCATGAAGACCCAACAAAGACACTACCGAGACCCGATTAAGTCGCGGCACCCAAGGCCTACACCCGGAATACGGACTTCTGCCAACCAAGACCAAAAAGCCAACGAGGCCGAAGATGGACAACCAGTCGTCGCAGACCCCGACCGCCGCCGCCGTCGTTTACCTGCCCTTCACACCACGGACGGCTGCTCCGTTTTACGGCGAACAAAATGAAGACGTCAACGACAGGATCGACCAGTACGAACGCGTTGCCAGCCACAATGGGTGGACCGACGAGCAGCGCCTGCACAGCCTCTATTTCTCACTTGAGGGAACTGCAAGGCGCTGGTTCGAAAACCACGAAGCTTCCCTGACTTCGTTGGACCTTTGCAAGACCGAGCTGACGCGTACGTTCGCTAGTCAGCACCGAAGAGAGAGGGCCAAAGATCTGCTGCAATCGAGGACCCAGGGCCCCAATGAGAGCGTCACGAGCTTTATGGAAAACGTCCTGCGCCTGATCTCCTTTGCCGACCTTCAGGCCACCGAGGAAAAGAAGCTGCGTATTCTGATGCGTGGCGTGAAGGACGACATCTGCGGTGGACTCGTACGCAACCTAGCGACGACCGTTCAAAAATTCGTCACCGAGGCGACGAACATGGAGCGTGCCATCCTTGCAAGGGCAACCCATGGACTGCCAGCGGCACTCCGGCGTAGCTGCCCCCTCGCCCTCAGGATTCGACCACGGCTCCAGCCTGACTGGAATTCGCGAGATCATTCGCGGCGTCGTTCGGGAACAGCTCAGAAAGCTCCTGCCTGCTGACAACCAGTAGGCTTCGCTGTCAATAGCCGAAGCTATTCGCGAAGAAGTTTAGCGGGCAATCCAACCGGAGGCTCCTGCCACCTCAGCAGCACCGAAGGAGCCCCTTCTAAGCTACGCCGCAATGGTCTGCCGAGCACCACCAGCCCCGCGTCCGTACATGGCGCCTCCCCGACGCGAAGCTCCAGCGCCGCAGTATTCCCGACGCCAGGAAGATCGGAGCACGTCCACCCAGAACTAGCTGCGCCAAGAAAGACCGACGTGTGGAGGGCGGCCAATCGACGCCCGTCGTGCCACTACTGCGGGGAAGCCGACCATATCTACCGCAGTTGCCCCTACCGGAAAATAGTGCTGCGCGGCTTCCACCCAAATGACCCACGCCCACGCTACTGTGAGCGACCGTGGGAGATCCAAGAGTACTTTCGACGACCTCATACTCCCCCACATGCACCTTGCCGGGGGTCCCGGTCGCGTCGCCACGACGTGCAGCTTCGCCAATTCACCGACCCCGTCGTGAGAGCCTGTCGGCCTTGTCTCGCCGGGAAAACTGAGCACGGCAAATCCCGGAGGGGATGTTGCCGTGTGCGGATGACGTAAGGAACCTCCACGACGCCAGCGCGCTCCCACTCTCCCGACACCACGCATCGCAAAGACGCTCCGGCAGCGGTGCCTAACAACTTAAACGTTGTTATCGACGGCCACGACACATCGGCACTCGCGGACAGCAGAGCAGACTACTCAGTCTTGAGTGGGAGGCTTTCTCGCCGCCTTCGAAAAGTGACGACGCCGTGGGATGGGCCGCAGGTACGAACCGCTGGGGGACAGCTCATCATGACTGTCGGAAGGTGCGCTGCTCGCGTCGAAATTCACGGCGAGACGTGTCCTGTGAAATTCGTCGTTCTACAAGACTGTGCCATAGACGTCAATCTTGGCATGAACTTTCCGTGTGAATACGGTGCCGTCATCAACCTTGGATAGAACAGATTGACTCTGAGGGCACCTGCCCCGTTTTCAGAGAAACCCCAAACAGCGTCAGCCGCCGTCCGAGTCGCTGCCGACCAGGTGAACCTGCAGCCGCGATCAAGTGTTGTCGTCACCGTCGTGACCGATGCAGCTACCGGCGGCGAAGTTGTGTTGGAAGGAAACCTTGAATTGCTTCTGGGAAGAGGAATAGGCGTCGCCAGAGGAGTAGCTGAACTTCAGGATGGCCGTACTGTGGTCCTCGTCACGAACTTTCGAAAAAATAACGAAACACCTCACGAAAGGTGCATCCGTGGGGCACGTCGAGGAACTTCAGAGCTCCGCCGAAATCGCCGCGATTACTGAAGAATCCTCACCACCTCAGCAAGACAGTACGTCGCCAGCGGAGCTCGACATTGACCCTAAGCTTCCGTGCCCGAAACGACGGCAGCTGATTAGCCTCCTCGCCGAATACCGCGACTGTTTTGTGACGTCGTCGAAGGTGCGCCAAACCGGCGTTGCGAAGCACCGCATCGTTACTGAAAACAACGTGCGGCCCGTGCATCGACCGCCGTACAGAGTCTCTATTAAAGAAAGGGAGGTGATCCAGGAGCAAGTTCAGGAGATGCTGAACGACGACATAATCCAACCTTCAAGCAGTCCATGGGCCTGTGATGTAACTGTAATGTTAACTGGAGGCTTAGACTTCCCGAATCGCGGACTTACCTCTGGCTGTGGCTAATTCCCCGTCTGAATGAGCCTTCTTTTGGAAAGCCGTTGGTGAAATTGCAAGTGGCATGGAAAGCCTTTGATCTCCCAGCAGAGTGACCTCCATGTTTCTCTGAGCCACGTTTCGCAGTACCCTCGGCCTTAGGCGTAACCTGTGTGAACAGAGTGATGTCACTGTGCTTTGTCCAAGGCACATTAAAAAAAAAGCTTCAGCGCCTGTACTAAAAATTGTGTTCTTTGGTGTGAGAAATTTAGCACGGGCTCCCTAAACAAAACAAACAATCAGGAAGAACACCTAAATTTGCAGAAAACATTAAAGGACAGAAATGCCATTACTCTTTTTTTAAAGAACGAGTTTCGCTATTTCACTATAAAGTAGGATACTCTTTTTCAGAAATAGTTTGATCGAAAAATGTTTTAAAGTCTAAAGCACAAAAAGAAACGAACTGTTTGTAGTGACCTTATCTTCACCTATATATTAGAAGAACAGCCGCTGTGACGACACAATCGCGTGTGCCTTGTAGATCGTTCCACGGAAAGAAGGGAGTGCGATGCAAAACGTGCTTTGATCATGACTTAATTATGAATGAGGCACTACTTAAAGCTGCGGTCATACTGCTAACATATCTTTAGACTCCTTCATATCCGTGGATTACAAACGGATTATCCGCGGATATCCGCAGTCAACTGGCCGACGCCGATAAAAAAATAATCAGATTTGGCAGATTGCAGACCGGGTCCGCGTGCCAGGGGCTGCGGATGCGGATCGGACACGGAAATCAGCGGGTCCGGATCTACGTTTTTGCCGAGGTGGTCCATAAGCATATCCGACCACAGAGTATAGAGTGAAGAAATTGACTGATTGACTGATCTGGGTTTCATGGCGCTAGGGCTGCTAAGACCAAGATGCTTTAGGAGCCTAAACTAATGTGGAAGTAGAGGTTTGGAAGGAGAAAGTGCTTAGTGGTTGATCATGTGATAAAACAATGTATATATTAGATTGTATAAGTGTATACGGGATGGACATGAGTTCATAGTGTGAATTAAAGTCATAGTCGGTGCGTAAGACCGATGTTATTACAAAAAATAAACACACAAGTTTGCCAAATCAGCGGTTCATACCAATTAAAATGAGTAAGTGAAGTGGAGTATGTTTTATGTATTCGCGAAAAATGTTTAAGATATTCTAGGTCATACACGGGGCACTTACGTAGGATATGCAAAATGGAGTGGTTTTGTAGTGCTCACATCTGAGGCATTCTTTCGGCGCAACAGGTGCCCATGGGTGAGACGCGTATGACTAATTCGTACCCGCCACAGGAGCACCTCATAAATTGGAAACACTTGGGCACCAAGAGGTTTTCATGTGTTCCCGATGCCGGGCACTCACCCACGCACATAGAAAAGGTTTACAGCATGCAATTTGTTATGGGTTTAATTATTCCGCACACGTTGCAACTGTGCTCGAATGCAACGCTTCAAGGATGTGTCGTTTTATTTCTATGGTATTTTATGTATATCTACTGGTCTCTCATTAGCAGAAGTTGCAGCACAATTGGCCTTCTCATTTCCTGAAATGCCGACGTGGCTTGGGACCCAGCAGAAAATTATTTTAATGTTTTTGTATGCAGCAGCGATAAGCTTATTTTGTTGTTTTAGTACAAGGGGCGTTTGAGGTGCGCTTCAATGATGTAAGTGTTCTCAATCAGCTCAAAGAATTTGTGTAAACAATTGATGGGTGACGGCTTTTTTTAGTTGCATAATCAACAGCTAACAACAAACGATAGAGCTCTGCTGTTAGTACGGTAACTGCAGTGTGGATTCTCTTGACTGCTACACAGATAGTTCTATGACAGCGCAGCCAACAACCGAGTTTGTTTCAGTCCCATCTGTATAAGGACTTATGTACTGCCAGTGCCTCCTATATAGTTTCAGTGCCTGGTATGTCGTTGCATAGCCTCCTCTATACTCACAAAGCCTGGCGATTCGTCGACGGAGCCATTGAATGCCCGGTCGCAGATTTGGAGCGGGAAGGTCTGGTAGCACAGAGCATTTCTGATATTCAGCGCACTGCTTCTGCTGCGGCGAGGACCCGAAACATGGTTTTCAAACCCGACGAGAAAAGAAGCTGTTGCGCGAAGAACGCGAGGAGCACAAGCGGAAATTCCATCGCTAGGGACAAGAGTGTTGCGGCGTCTCGCCGCAGCGGGGCGCCCGTTGCATGCCTCTCCCCTCAGCCGTTGTCTGCCGCACTACCTTTTCACTTTCGGCGGCTGCGTCTCGTGGCGATCTGCCAGGCTTTGTCAGTATAGAGGAGACTATGGTCGTTGCTTCCACCACTCGTGGCGACCGCGTCAAGGCACCAGGTTAACAGGGTACATAATCGTTGTCACGCGTAGTATGCCTAGATTTGTGAGTGTTTACAACTGCTCGATTGGGGTCACATAGTAGCGATTGCAGATGAGCTGCGAGGAGGGGAACAAAGCGTTGGTCGTCTGCAAGCGTCTCCACCTTTCCGCCCGCTTGCCTTCTTGCCATGTGACAATGTTATGCATGCGCACTTGCAAACGCTCTTTGTGGTTTCAGTTTCTCCCTCTCTTCAATCCCCACCCCTGCGCGTTTCGATCTGGATGAGCATCGTACCGGCGCGCGGTCGTGTGTCACTACTGCGTGATGCACGTTAGACCCCAGGCTAGCGGTTGTACTGCACTGGCCAAATTGCTCATCTACAGCTGGGACACTCGTCGCCCGTTGAGGCAGACCAAGTTCTAGGCTGTATAAACATACACACAACCAATTTTTTTTTGCTCCCTCTCTTAAATATAATCTCTCTAATTACGCGCTGTGTCTATGTCGCCCACTTCGGCTACCTTAGTCCGTTTTGCGTTTGGCGCTCCGCGTTCAACATCCTCTGCCTGCGCTTGGCAACAAAAAAATTGTCAAAATGGCCTACTGTTGTTTGCCTCAATGCAACTTGGACAAAAACCAGAACGAATGGATGGATGCATGGCGTTCATCCATCTATCTATCCAAACGACCCTGTTTCAGTGGCGCGCCTAGCAGCAAAACATATTGAACTTGCAAAGACGGTGGCGGCTCATTGCTTTCCGACTCTTTTTTCTTGGCACTAAAAGTATAGAAAAGTCACTGGTACTGCTCTAGCTGACTTTAGAGCTGAAATAATTCCTGCTTCATGACATCATTAAGTGATCTTTTTTATGTTTAATCACCATAAGATAGCAATGAATGAGATGATAATCCCACTGAGCTATAGCTGCTATGCGTTTAACCACTAGAGGTTTGGAATCGAATCCTACAGACCCAGCTCAATTCATATTCCTCTATGCCATGGGAGAAAAAAAGGATGGTATATCTTCAAACGTTCTAAGGAAGCTGGTGTTTTAAACCACATCACAAGTAAGGTGTTAAGGGACAAAGCGAAGTCAATTAGAATACAAACCCCAGAGCACACCTCCTAGCTTCAAGGCATGGTTTATTAGCCTCTGCATACGGACTAAATACCGGGGAGGTACAAAACGTACTGGTAGAGAATCGTAGTCCATGATGGTGCGTGGGGTCCAACATCTTTAGGACTAATGACTTAAACGGAGCTGCCATAAATATTTCTACCATAATAAAGCCTGGATCGAAAAACTGCACGAAATAGGCGTAAAAGAAAGTTTATGAGAGCCCCACGATACATGTGATAGAACCTTGAGTATATTCAGTGATTTCAGGCATTTAAGTTTTAAGTTCCTAATATGTAGAATAAAAATCGATTTCGAATCAAATATGAGTCCCAGAAACGTGTGTTAACTTTTTGTAGCTATTGGTATTTCATACATATTTAAAGAATGTTCTTGCAGAACTCCAAGCCGGTAGGGAAATACACACAGGCCGTTTTTGTCTGGGGATAATTTCATACCATTTGTGTCAGCCCATTTTTGTAAATTGTTGATGGCAAGTTGGTCCCGACGTTTGCTAGACGGATTGCAGGACAAAACAGAAATTCAAACATCACCCGCGTGTACAGAATACTGCACGGGCAATTGAATTCATCTTTACAATAAAATGAAAGACGTTTACAATCCCCTGTAACGCCGAATTAGAGCGCAGCTCATGAGAAGGAGGAGGGGAAGGCACGGAGAATAGGGTATGCTAAATTTAGCGGGGAAGATCTTCCCCGCTAAATTGAGCGGGGAAGACTTTCCGCTTAATTTAACGGCGAATTTTTCGCTAAATTTAGAGGGGAAATTTTTCCGCTAAATTCAGCGGGAAACGTTTCCCGCTAAATTAAGCGGGGATATTTTTCCGCTAAATTTAACGGAGAACTTTTTCTGCTAAATTTAGAGGGGAATCTTTGCGCAAATATAGCGGGAAATTTTTTCCGCTAATTTGGTGGTAAAATTTTCCGCTAAATTTAGGGGGAAATTTTTTCTGCTAAACTTAGTGGAACATCTTCCCACTAAATTTAGCGGGGATGTTTTCCGCTAAATTTAATGGAGAATTTTTTCCACTAATTTTAGTGGGGAAGTTTTTTTAATAAATTTGGTGGGATTTTTTTTTTGCCAGATTTAGCGTTTTGCGGGGAAATTTTTCTCTAAATTTAGTGGGGAATTTTTCCCGCTAAATTTAGCGGGGAAGTTTTTTCGATAAGTTTAGCGCGGAATTTTTCCTCTAAATATAGCGGGAATTTTTTTTTTTCGCTAAATAAAGCGGGAAAATTTTTCCGCTAAATTTTGAGGGGAACTTTTTTCGCTAAATATAGCGGGAAATGTTTTCCGCTAAATTTAGTGAAGAATATTTTCTGCTAGATTTAGGGGAAAATGTTCCCGCTAAATTTAGCGGGGAAATTTTCCCGCAAAGTTTAGCGGGTAATTTGTTATCTAAATTTAGCGGGGAAATCTTTCCGCTAAATATAGCGAGGAAATATTTTCGCTAAATTTAGCGGGGAAATTTACCCATATTGCAACGCGCGGTGACGTCACGAGGGATGTCACACGTGACGTCACGTGTGACGTGATTATGGAAAACGTCCCAAAATCCAAAGCGCGGTTACGCCGACGACGACGGCGATGCCGCTCAAGCCGGCGGGCGCCTAAGAGCTGCGCTCTAAATAGAGTTACGCTAAGAACACCTCCCTGGGGGATTCCATTTGCTTGCAAGAACTTCCTGGATAGGGATGTACCCAATCTTATGTCAAAAGTTTGACGTAACTCTGGATAGCACCTACCATTCAGCCTCGAACACCAAGTCTCAACAAATCCTGCAAAATTTCAAAACGCCAGGCCGTATCGTACGCCCCTCTACATACTAAATGCTGAAAAACAGTGTTGCCTGCTTACAAATACTTCCCACACAGTAGTTTCGAATCCATGCAGGTAGGAAGCTTTTGGAGGCGACATGGCACCACCAGAGGTGAAGCCGGTGAAGACTTTGGGTTTAGAGGGACACACCCCGAACGATGACCAAAAATGAACAAAACCAAACGACGCTATTGGACGGCAAGGACATTATCGGGGGCGTTCCCAGTGACCACGACCTCTACTTCCGGCTTCACTTTTCTTGTTTGTCTGGCTCGAGCCGCTATGTCGCTTCCTCTTCTTCCTACCTCCACGCTTGCTTCGAACCAGGTGATCGAGCGTAGATCGAGCTGAGCAGAAGACGCACTGATACCTGTCCTCAAGGTTGTTTTTTGTTTTCTTTAATGTGATACATACGCCTTTTCTTTATCATCCACTCCAGTGTTTTTGAGAGACAACTGGTTAGTGCTATCGGCCTGTAAATAGAAGCACATTAAGCATCTTTACCTGGCCTGACTAAAGGGACGGCAGTGGCTACCTTCCAAGACGGCGGAAACCGGCCCTCCGATCAAACGCGGTTGAATAAGCACAAAATGAGTTCGAGCGTTGAGGGATGTTTCCAGTCTTATTTACTGAATACCATTCGGGCCAGGGGCAGTATGCTTGGGACTATGCAGTACTCCCTCATGTTCATGTACTGTAAATGGTGCATTATAAGGTTCTTGATTGCTACCTGAGGTACTTACAAACTTTTTCTCGGCATAGAGTTTATGCCGGATGAAAGCTGGTATATAATGATCAGAGCTTGACACAGACTCAAGATGCTCCCCTAGTAGTTTAGCCTGCTCCTCAATACTTTCAGGGCAAATTCAGTGTCTAGTTCATAGAATAGAGTATGCACGGCAACAGTCATTGATCTTATGCACTCCGTCTCATACCTCCTTGCATGATGCACTACTGTTTATAGAAAATGTGTATCCCCTGAAAGTTTATCGTTTAGACCGTCTGCAAATAGACCGTGCGCGAGATTTAGATATCTTTATGGTAATGAGAGTAGTTTTTGTAGGGTATTGGCGGAAATTTTCCCATGATTGGTTCTGTTTATTTTTTGCTATGCGGCAGTCGTTATTCCACCATGGCTTCAGCTTATTGGGAAGATTTATTGGCCTCATGGGTATGGCAATGATCGATGTTTCTATAATAGGCTTGGTTATATGCTTGGTTATGCAATGAATGTAGTTATCAAGAAGAGATGTATAGGCTAGCAGAGATGCTTGCTTAAAAATTGTCCAGTTTGCTGCCTGCGTCAAGCTTTCAATGGGGAGTTCGTGTTTGAAATGTATTAGTTCGACCAGCGCGAATTAAAATTATGGAAAAAAATATAATTTTTATATGGGTTACGATTGACCCCCCATAAGGAAAGAGGAAACGATGTTCGGTCGCTACGCGAGAGGTCGATGGAGGGGAATTTGAGTGGGATATTGGGCGAAAATATGTAGCCTCTGGGTTGTTGAGTACGCATAAACCGGTAGAAGAAATAAATTGTTTAGTCAGTGATCCTCGAGTATCAGATCTTCCACTACCCCACATGAAAATATGAGTGTTAAAACCTCCAGGGATTAAAATCAATTTGTGGGAGCTGGTGATAGAGACACTCAAGGACTTTCCGAGTTAAAGGCTAGATAGAAGGTATGTATAGAGAGAAACTGTCATCAAGCGGTGAAACAAAACACGAACTGCAACAGCCTCCAATTTAGTATTAAGGGGTAACCAAAACCTGGAGTAGCGAATTTTGACAAGAATAGAAACGGTCTTCACAAAAAAAAAAAAAAAACATTTAAGTGCCTTAAAACGCCAAAATGGTTATCGTTCAAATGGATTTTTGAAGCTTAAAGACTAGTGGGTGATGATGGGCTAACAAATAGCACATAACATCGTAGCTATGTAGCAATCCTCGACAGGAGCATTGCAGGAAGACTTCGTCCACCGTATGTAAGGTAGTAGTAGTCAGAACATGTCTAACTAAACTTTAAAGTCAATTTTAATCCGAGGTGCAATTTTCTTCTTGGATGTATCTCTCGGTCTACATCCAGAATCACGGGTGGCCGAGTGGGGCTTTTCCTTCTCGGACTTGGGCCTTCTCTCGTCCATTGGTTCATCTCGAGCCGCCGCTGGTGAACCCTTAAGGGTCCCTGCACTTAGCGGCTTACCAGGTAAACGGGGGTCACCAGAAGCACGATGGAGGCCACGGACTTTAGGTGTCTAGATTGCAGGGGGTGCACGAGGCACAGTACCCTGTGCTTGGTTTTGAGTAGATCCCGACGGACCTGCATCCACTTCTTGGTCTGAGGGCGGTGCTGCTGGCACCGCTTCTGTTCAGGTCGAGGGGAACTAAAAAAGGGAGGCACAGATCAAGGGCGTCTGTGTTCCCATGAGTCAGTTGGCCGTGCAGGTCCCCTGCGCAAAGCCTCAGCATAGAAGCCCAAGGACTGAAACAAATAGCGTTTCTTGGCCTTTGAGTGGCTGATGTTTTCCTTTGTCTTAATGGTCAGGATCTATTTCTCCTGCTTCCACAGAGGGCATTCCCGTGAGTATGCAGTATGGGGTCCTATACAGGTAGAACAAAAGACATGAGCGTAACAACACATCGGCTACGTGTTCCCTGTTCCTATATTTTCCGCAAGAAGTTCTTCGGCGGAAGCTGCGTGAACCGTATTCAAACCGCAGGCCCCAAAAGCAGTTTTTGGGGTTTTAAGATGTACGGCCGGACAGGACCGTTGATGTTGCCAGCCTTTGTAGATGCAGGTAGAGAATGACGCTCAAAGGTAACTATCAGGCGTTTGGTGGGAATCCCTTATCCATCTTTCCTGAACATGATCCTCTTCACAGCAACTACTGCCGGGGAACGGAGGCCCTCAAGGATCTCCTCTTTGCTGGTGCACAGAAGGTCGCCTTCGGAGACGACTCTGTAAATGGTGTTGAGCGTGTGGTGACTAGACACCTTGACTGGTACATCATCAATGGTCTTCGAATTGAGCAAAGCTACGTTTTTTTGTTTTTTTTTTTAATATACTTCCACGAGCAGGTTTCGAGGGCATAGTTTATTTGCAGGATAATCGTCTCCGAGACCCGAGCCAAAAGATGCGTGCAATAGCAAAAGGTGACAGCTTAGAGACTGTTCGCTGTTTGTTCTGTGAAGGAAGCTCATAAACTTGGTGAACATGTCTAACTTTGAACCTTTAGCTATGAGAAGAAGTTCGGGGCGCAGGTGCTTGACCAGACGCCACGAACCAGGTTTTGGTCTGGGAGGGGCGGCCATCAAAAGGCAAAAAGACGACTGTCTCGCCGTCGCTGGAGCTGGTCGCCAGCGGGTCGCAGTCAAAATGACCAGCTTCAACATCTCTTGATAACAATTACTCTAATCTCTTCTGCGATCAGTGTTAAAGACTCCGACGAAGCGAGCCATGCCGTGGACGTGATCCTCCCGAAACGCGCATGCTCGAAACACGCAAGATAAACGAGTCTATTTAAGCTCGAGACGCCAAGAGAGCCCAGTCTGTGAGCGCGTGAAAGGGGACGCCGCGCGGTGGGCAGGCGACGTCACTAACTTAACAACCATGGCAGCGTCTTCGAATGGGGCGGATACGAGGGTCCCGCATATAGATCAATTTATCCACGAAACTATCACGCCATTCTTAAAACAAAGTTAGCAGGAATATAGGAACATACAATGGATTCTGGCAATCACACACATATATATATATATATATATATATATATATATTCTTTTTTGAGAGCGCGGCTCTTAGGCGCCCGTTTCCGGCTTAAGCGGCGTCGCCGTCGGCGTCGGCGTTGGCGTAACCGCAAGGTCACGTGATCCTCCGAGGTCATGTGACCCCCCCCTGGTCATGTGACCCCCCAGGTCACGTGGCCCCCCCAGGTCACGTGGCCCCCCTGGTCACGTGACCCCCCCCCCCCCTCCGCGCCTTCCCCCCCTCCTCAAGAGCTGCGCTCTAATTCGGCGTTACAGGGAGTTGTAAACGGCTTTCATTTTTTTTTGCGTGTCCTTCTAATTTTTATATACTGACCGGAAAGAGCGAGCGCAGTTCTACGGTGCGCACAGCTGGCACATCGTGCACCGCGTCCGCTCCTCGAGTTTCGTTTGGTAGATCCTTCCTGACGTACGTTATGACGGACCGCAACGAGCTCATCGCTGTCCTCCGTCTGCTCCTCGGGGCCTCGCCACCCAGGCGGCGAGGCCCGTCGGCACGCTCAGCTGGCACATGAATTACGAAGCGTATGGATCGCTCTTCGTGGACTCGCGAACATCAGGCAGGTTTGATCATCAGACATTGTACAGCATTCAATAGACAGCATAAAGAGCGCAATCAACCTCCTCTTCTCGCGATCACATCGGTGAATAAAAGGGAGTAATAATTGAAAACTAGCCTGTTGTTGAATTGATATGATTACTTGAAAGAATAAAACATCGAAGACGAAAAAACTCCCCTTTCTGTCCTCGTCCCCGATGTTTTATTCTTTCAAGTATTCTTACTACAACCGCCAAACCGGCAGACGGTAGAGCACTCGGCTTAAGGAGCACAGAAGAGATGTGGTGAAGGCCACGCATGCCACGAGAAGCAAGTTTGAGCTCGTCGACCACAGCTGGACGACCGGACACACGTTTGACTTCGACAATGCGGCGACCTTGGCTCGCGAGCAGCGTTGGGGCCCGAGGAAGTTCGTGGAATCGTGGTTTATTCGCCGTGACCCCAGGGCGTGCAACACAAACCGGGGCCCCCTACGGACGTTTACGGAGACTTGTTAGATTAGAGTCGACTGGTTTGACTCTCCCCACCACCGGGCCAGTTCATACTGATGATGCCACCCGGATAGGTGGCGAAACGTCTGTGTTGTTGTTATATTGTTTGTTGTTTAGTTAAGCCAGAGTGAACTTTTTTCATTATGACCACCCCCAGGCACGTATCCAGGGGAGAGGCCCATGGGGCCCGGCCCCCCCCCCCTCCCGAAATCTTCCAATTTGCTGGGACCTCCTCTCCCCCTCCCCCTCATACAGTATTTTGTCATGGGCGGGCCCCCCCCCCCCCCCCCCCCCCCCGAAACAAAATCCTGGCTACGTGCCTGACCACCCCTGGCTTTTGGAACATATTTGCTTACTACAAGAGGTTCCTCGCTATCCAAGAGCGCTAAGAATTCAAGGCCCCGCACACACTCAGAAAAGAAGCAGACCCCGTGGGAAACTCCCACTAAAGCTTGCTCGTGAGACGCTCCACTGCCGAAGAAATTGAAACTCGTCCGGATTAATCCGATGAACCGGAGGTCACAAGAGCGTGTCGTGTTTGCAGCGCGTTCGAACCCACGCAAAGCTCCCCCCATAACCAAGAATGGGGAATCATCACTCACGCATAATGCACGCGCGACACAATCGGTGCTCCCCGGGTTTGTCGGAACGATCGAGACGAGTTTATTTTAAGTATATCTTCGTGGTTCTAAAACTCTCTAATAAAGAAATGATGCTCGTGAGGGACGCCAGCTTCGGCCGCTTCGCTGGGCTACGAGGTTCCTATTTTGCCCGTAAATAGTTTACGTGAGAGTCTGCTGTCGACTTAAACGACGAGTAGAAGCTCTTTCATCTGGTGAAGCAGAAGAAAGAATTTTTGGTCGTTCTTCTGATCGCCGCAGCGCATTCTCCAGGTGCACAATACCTCAGGTATGCCGTCTGGTTCTCGTTTAGAGTCTGCTCAAGGTCGGCCCCGGTGTTGAAGTAGGCTCCGGAGACAGGGTCCAGCTTGGCCCTTCCGAGACGCTCGATGTCGTCCAAGGTCACCACAATGTCATGCACCTCCGGTGGACTGGGTACTGCCATGTTGGGTTGCGTTCAGACTACTCTCGGTCAGATTGGCCTCTTCGATTCAGGCTTAGCGTAATAGGCCGTAGTTAGGTATAATTAAGTTATATTAACAAAGCTTAGTTTCACTTGGATCAGAAGAGCCGAGGCAAGTGCATGGGTTACGAAAGTACGAAGTACAGCTGAAAACTCTATATTTCAGAAGGCCAAAAAACTGCTCCTTACTGCGAGTGCCGTACCTCTAGAGTGGAGTTGAACTCATTCGGTCTGTGATAGATCTTTGTCAACATCCGAAGCGCCCAGGTGGTCGGAAAGCAGCTGAATCGGTCCTTGACGCGTACTGAACCACGTCAGAAACTTTGATGCTAATAATTTTATATTCGGGTTGGATTTCTCTAACATGGTTTTTGCTTCCGGACCACCTGCGAAGTAGTGTTTCTAAGCATTTGAAAGTAAAATGTTTAACAGATCGTTTTTAATACACCTACAGTTGCGCGTGAAACAAAACACTGTAAACTACTTAACTTTCGCGAGGCCCTAATTTTCGCGACTTTCTCGACTTGACTAATATCGTAAAAAAAAAATAGATCCTACGAATATTTTTTCAGATGGTAAGTACATAGCCGGTATATGACGATTAGCCCGAGTGCAGAATTCCTGACGCGAAATCCCCGTATCAATTACCCCGCGCATCTGAATGACCCAGTTTCATATTTATCTCGCCCGTGCCGAAATTCCCATCATGACTGCATCGGTCTTACATTCCTTTTTGGAACTTTGATCGGCATTGTTCTATGCCTTCATACTTATTTCTCTCGGGCCCACTCTACAGTTGACGTGTGAAGTGAAGGGAATGATTACGGAAGGCTGGGTAATTGAATATTAAAAAAAAAGCCTTGGGATAAAGTCAAGAGACCACTCGGCGAAATCTGCAGATAGGGGCTTATGGCATTAAACGCCACGCTCGCCAGCAATGAGCTGAGTTTTAATTGGGGTACTTCACATGCAGAGGGACAAAGGTGCGCTTTACCTAGACCATCGCTGCACAATTAAAAAAAAAAAAGTCAGTTTTTAATCTTAGGAAGATGGAGCATATGTTTGGTTTAACGCATGAGAATACATATTGGCCTTTGTAGATCTCGAAAGAGGTAATGCTACAACTCAAGCATCGCTGTTGAAGCTGTCTAATGTGGTCAGACACTGAAAAAAAAAATTAACCGCCTCAAGTAACTCGCTTTTAGAATGGTACTCTTCAACTTGAACAAGTTCCTTTAGAAAGTTTTAATGCGTCTAGCAGTGGTGTTTCGCGTTGCAAATCAACCGACTTTCACAGTGACACTTCAGAGATTTTCTAGACAAAGAACCTTGTGCTGTCTTCTTTTTGTAAGCTCACCGTTTTGCCATATTTAGCTCTCATTTGCATATACCTCTCCTTTAAACCCACGCCTGATGTTATAAACAAATTTAAAACACAGCCACACCACATTACTGGCAGTTTTCAATAGAACGAGAGCAAAAACACCGTCTATGCCCTGTCACACAATTCGCTAGGCTCAACAGGCATTTAAATATTTCTCTTAATACGGCAGTTTTTGGTTTCCCGACCATTTCTATAGCAACATTATAAGAAGTGCCTTTTATTTTAAATGTATCGTTTGACAGCTGGAAGCACAAGTTCAAGGTGTTTTTTTTTTGTTTTTGGCAGTTTCTCCTGCTGAGCAAGAGTTTGTGCAACCGAGTTGCCTCCTTGTGCAAAAAGCTCGCGCTTGTAGCCTAGTAGTGGTATCGCCATTCCGGTTGATTTACATGGCAAGAGGGTAAGAAGTCAATTATTAGACAAATCAATAATTCCTTCATAAGATAATGAAAATAGTGCAAAATCTGTGAACACGTTATATTAGCAGAGCTCCTATTGATCGCAAAAAGGTTTCACGATATAAAACTGTTATTTATGGTGCGTGCGGTTCTTGATGCATGGGAACGGGGGCTCGCAGGCGTGGGATGCTTGCGGGCTCCTTCCCAAAGCGTCGCGGGCCGCATGCGGCTCGCGGGCCGCGTGCTTGAGACTCCTGATCTAGAGGGAAAGGACCATGTTTTGGGGCCACTTCGGAACGACGGGGCATGGGCGCTGGCGTCGGCGGTCCCAGTTGGCGGTCAAGATTGGTTCATATTGCAGGCGACGCCTTAATGTGCACAAGGAAACAGCAAAACGTCACCGGTAAGGTCTGTACCTGCTTTTTTTCCAGCTTGCTTTGCAGGAAAACACCGAAATCGCGCACTGTATGAAACTCAATAAAGTTTCGACCAACTTCAAACTCGTCGCAGAAAAACGAACACGCCTGGTCTTTCGTCTGCTTTCATTTTATGCCCTTCTGTCTCTCTCTTTCTCGTTCTTTTTCTCGGAACAGCCGATGTCAGCGCCAAGAATATCCCGCGTTTTGCTCCAGTTTTTATCTTTCCCCCCCTCCCCCTGGAAAATGCACTACGCCACTCATGCAGGCACGTAGCCAGGATTTTGTTTCGGGGGGGGGGGGGGGGGGGGCGCCCATGACGAAATGCTGTATGAGGGGAGGGGGAAAAGGAGGTCCCAGCAAAATGGAAGATTTCGGGGGGGGGGGGGGGGCAGGGCCCCATATGGCCCCCCCCCCCTGGCTACGTGCCTGACGCCACTGACTTTATAAAAGCTCAGAGCCCGGAAGTGTTAGGGACAAGTGGAAGTGGAAATGTTAAACATGATGATAGACCACGCACAAATAGACAGAACAGACGAGGTAAAAAGAAAACGGAAGAGAAGCGCGTTCTGTTCTTACCTCGTCTGTTCTGTCTATTTGTGCGCGGTCTATCATCGTGTTTAATGCATACCAACTAGCCCACCTTACTACTTTACTACAAGAAATGTTAACATCGTCCTTTTTTACTTTTGGGGAGCGATATTTGGGGAGTTAGAAGCTTGGATTATCCCTCGCATACCCTCGCGCCCTCCATCCGTAGCACGCCATTTTTGTTTTCTGCTTTACCTATTCAAAAAGCGTCTGAAACTCACTAAAGGTAACGCTGCTGAAAAAAAAAAAAAGGAGAATAGAAGTGTAAAGTGACTTGCCGTCTGTACGCGAAGAAAGAACACGTTGCAAACGCACATCAGAACAGGCGCTTGGTTGGCCGGTTGCAGACGCAGGAGCTCGTGATTGCCGTAATCGATGGGAGGAGCAATTAAGATATTTCCGGTTTGAAGTTATCGAAAAAGGTAAGGAGTGTACCATTATGCCGCCTACGTCAGAGTAAAATGGCGTAAAACTCGAATTTGGCTTTTTGAAAATATTAATTTTTATCTTTAGATACGCACCAAAGCCTAAAGGTGTTAGCAACAATGAACAACAACGTTTGCAACAATGCTGGGGTTGTAGTTAGTGAGGGCAATGAACCCATACGGGCATGGTGGAATGAGAACTGAAGGATCGCATAGGGCATATACTGGAACTGAATAATCGAGTCATCTGGCGTTTTCATTGCTGGATCTGATGAAAACAATGGCAATGATGGGAGTATTTCTTTAGGTGTAACAAACTTTAAGACAAAGCCGTAAAAGTTAGTTTAATGTGGCTCGTGCAGGAGAGTTAGACGACCAAGGGGCACCCAATAGGGGGGGGGGGGGGGGGGGGAGGGGGGCTAATTTTCACGATACGTCGTATGACTAACTAATATTTTTAATCGATCATCTTTAATTAACGAGAATTGTGGCGGACAATGAGCCGCACTGCACGTGGATGGACGGCGCCGTGAGCGAGGAAGAAGAAGAAAAAGGACGCTCGCGGCAGGGCACGAGAGACAGTTCCGGGGCAGTGACATACGGAATAGCCGGTACTGGGCAGCGACTCCAAACAGAGACCCGGACCACACGGCAGCCATGGCCCTCCTCAGCATTAACCTTGAGTAGTAATTAAACCTTTCTTCATGATAGCGCTCCCTGTGTGGCTTCCTCGGGGCGAATGGAACTCGGCCTGATCGGGCAATATTGACAGGCGACCCACATAACTGGCGCTTCCAACGTAGGGCCCGATCAGCCTGGCGGTGTTTCTGTTCGCTCCCAGGGAGTCTCACGAATATCGCGATTTCTAGATTTAGGTTTCCTTTGTTTCCCCATTTGAATTTTTTGTTACTCCGCTGGACACCAGTGTTTAACGTCCTGCCGCCATGTCCAGGTTACGGAATAAGGCCACTCATCCCGAGGCCTCAACCCAGTCAGTGGCGGATATTGACTCGGACGCGGGAAAAGGCACGAGTGGGCCAGCGAGCGTCGCGGCAGTGCTAGAGCCCGCCATTCCAGCGGTGAACACGGGAGACGTCAGCGAACTAATGCACGCCATGACGGCGATGTTCGCGACGTTTTCTAGACAGATGGGTTTGGCCCCAGGGGTGGTGAATCCCGCGCCTACGCCCGTGCCCCGCCCGCGGTTGAGCGTGCCGACGCCGACCTATTCGCGCTACTCCGACGCAGCATCGGTTCACGATTTCCTACAGGATCTAGACGCGTACATTGCCGCGTTGGGCGCGTCGGATGAAACGGCCCTGATACAGATCGTCCCAATCACGTTGACGGGTGACGCAGCGCGTTGGAGACGAATGCAGAGGCCGTTCCTTTCGATGGCAGATTTCCGGGCACGATTCAGAGAAGAATTTCTGTCTCCCGACTATGAGATGCGGATCAGAGATGAGCTAGCCAGCCGTACTCAAGATCCGGGCGAGAGCCTCGTAGAATACATCCGCGCTCTCCAAGAGCTCTACTCCAGAGCCAAACCTACAGCGTCAGACGCGGAGAAGGTAGCTAGGGCGATCCGCCAGTGTCACCCTAGATTTAAACCCTAGTTGCGCGGACGTGATTTCGCTGATCTGGAAACACTTGCCAGAGAGGCGCGCACCGTTCAGGCGAGCTTGCTCGCCGAGTTGACGTATCGCCCCCCTCCACGCGCAGAGGAACCTCTGGAGCCGGGTTGCGCCTGGACAGGACGAGGCGCGAGAGCTTGCGACGACTCACGTATGCCGTACGTGGCCGTTACAGGACATAGGAGTGGCGAAACTGCTGTGCCCCGCGCCTTAGATCCCTTCGCTTTTGAACAGAGGCGCAGAGCAGCCAACGCGGGCTCTTCCAGGGCGCATCCCCGTAGGGGAGGCGGCGCAGCCGACCATCGCGGAGTCGCGAATCATTACGAGGGTCGCGGGAACTACAATGACCCTCGGCGTGACACTGCAGCGCGTGATGGTAGCGCCGGACGCTCAGCACACAATGGCAGGGGACAGCTCAGGTGCTATAAATGCAATCAGCTTGGGCATATCAAGCGTCAGTGCACATGGCCAACAGCCCCCCTCCCCCCCCCCCCCCCCCCCCATGGATCCCAGGGAAACGGGAGAGGCCGGCGCCACTAATTGGACTTCCCGACTCGCGGTTGCCTGCCGCTGCCGAGGCCCCTCATCAGTCTGCCAACGGGGCTGGAGTTGCGGTCAGCGACAGGTTGGTGTTTGCCCTTTCGGCATGTCGGACTCAGGGTGTGACATCTGAGAAGGGGCCGTACGTGCGCGTCGAGATCGGTGGTAACATTCACTACGCACTAATTGACACCGGTTCTACTCTTTCCCTAATCGGCGACAGAGTCTACGAAGACTGTCGCCGAAGAGCACTTCACGTGCGAGAAGTTTTCACCGCGCTGCGTTTAGCAGCAGGATCGGCTAGGGCACAAAGCGCAATACGCCTTCACCTTAGCCTCAACGGCAAGGGCAGACAAAGGAGGCAGCGTTTTGTCTATCTACCAGGCATGCAAATTCCTGTGATCTTAGGACAGGACTTCGTCTGCCGGGAGGGGATTATCATAGACTTGAAGAATAACGGGTACCACTATAATCCGTTGACTCCCCTTATCCCCTTTGTCGTCCCACCGAGTTTCGGTCAGGACACAAAACGCTCACTCACCGGATCACGAGAGGAGCAACCATTAGCTGCGCCAGTCGTATCGGGAAACGTTGAAGCGATTGTCGCTTCTTACAACGGGCCGATAGAACAACGGCGGAGGTTAGCAGACGCCATGCATCGACACGCAGCTGTGTTTACCGAGAGGCCGGGACTCACAAACATTTTACAGCATAGAATTGACATAGGAGATGCTAGACCATGAGGTTGTAATCCCAGACCGCTGAGTGCGCGCAAGCGAGCTCTCCTAGATAAGGCTCTCGATGAGATGATAGACACAGGGTCCGTGCGGCCGTCACAGAGCCCCTGGGCTTTTCCGGTGGTCTTAGCGCAAAAAAAAAAAGACGGTACCGCGCGCCTGTGCGTTGACTACCGCCGACTTAATGAGATGACACGAAGGGATTCATATCCCTTCCCATGTATTGAGTCCATCATGTACTCGTTGGGTAGCGCGAGGGTTTTCACTACCTTGGATTGTAGCAGAGGCTTTTTGCAGATCCAGGTAGCACCACATGATGTCCAGAAGACGGCGTTCACCTGTCATAGGGGTCTGTTTGAGTTTATCCGCCTTCCGTTCGGATTGTCGAACTCGCCATCGAGTTTCCAACGGCTTATGGACATCGTGCTGGGGGACGCGAAGATCAACTTTACCATGGCAAACATGGATGATGTCGTCGTATTTTCAAAGTCAATCGAGGAGCACCTAGCACACCTTGAGATCATCTTAAGCAGAATGAGCAAAGCGGGGTTAACGATTAATCCAAAGAAGGTACAGCTCGCGGCCTCAAGGGTCAACCTCTTGGGTTTTATCGTAGATGATGGTACCTTGAGGCCGAACGAGGATAAGTTGAGGGCCATTCTTGATTACCCACCGCCGCGCGACGCGAAGAGCCTTCAAAGGTTCCTTGGAATGGTCGGTGTTTATTGGCAGTTCATTCCAGGGTGCGCTGGACTCACACGGCCACTGAGCCTGCTGCTCCACAAAGGCTCGAGATGGGCCTGGGGCCGAGAACAAGAGGTAGCTTTCTCTTCCCTCACAAAGACGATAGCAGCCACGGCTAGCCTGTGCCTGCCAGACCTTAACCGTCCGTTGGTGGTAAAGACAGACGCGAGCGACTACGGCGTCGGTGCGGTGTTATTGCAAGAGCATGACGGACAGCTGCGCCCGGTGGCATTCACCAGCCGAACCCTTACACCGCCAGAACGCAATTACAACGTGACGGAAAAGGAGGGGCTGGCCGTCATGTTTGCTCTAAAAAAAATTTGACCTGTATTTAGACGGGACTACCTTTGTCATTCAGACAGACCACGCCGCTCTAACCTTGATTCAAAGGTTGAAAGAGCCGGCTGGGAGGTTAGCTCGGTGGGCACTCACTTTGCAGCGATACTCCTATACTGTCGAGTACCGAAACAGGTTGCAGACGGTTGCAGACGCACTTTCTCGGGCGCCCCATGATAGTGGTTGGAAGGAGGAGACGCAACGAGGGGATTGCGAGAGACAAGCTTCCCGCGCGGCCGCTCATAAGCGAGACAGCGGGGAGGGATCGATGCAACAGGAGCTCGACGCTGTGTTAGGAGGCCGCACGAGAGAACAAAGAATCGTGGCTTGGGGTGAAGTGGTGAGCAAGGAAGAGCTTGTCGAGGAACAAAAGGCAGATGGTTTTTGTCAGCGGTTGTTGGGGAAAATTACGGAAATGGCAAGCAACACCGGGAACGCTGGCGGTCAAGTTAACGAACACATTGATTCATACCTGCTGGGCCAAGACGGCTTATTGCTCCGCTACATTCCAACAATCGAAGACGAAGAGGGAAGGGACTCTCCGTTCAGGATGGTGATTCCTAGGAGGCTACGGATGCGGTTTATCGGATACTTCCACGACTCGGCTCTGGCTGGTCATGGCAGCGGCAGCAAGAGTTTTCAGAAGTTATGTCGCGTCGCGACCTGGCCGGGGATGAAACAGGACACACTCCGATACGGCCGTAGCTGCTCAGCCTGCCAGAAAGCGAAGCCGCGAGGGGGGAAAGCCCCCAGGCCTGATGCAGCCTATATTGAGTCACTACCCGTGGGAGATGGTTGCTTGCGACATCATCGGCCCACTACCAAAAAGTCCCGGTGGGAACCAGTACTTATTGGTAACAACCGATCATTTCTCAAAATGGGTGGAGTTACACCCACTGAGGAAGCTGGTTTCGGAGTGCATCCGGGATAAGTTGTTAGAAACTTCATGCGCTTCGGCACACCCACCTCTCTCATCAGCGATAATGCTAGCTATTTTACCAGCAGAGTGTTCACTGACTCCTGCTTGGCACTAAACATAAAGCACAAAAGGACGACACCATACCACCCTCAGGCTAATATCACAGAGAGAGTGAACCAAAACTTGAAAAGCATGCTGATCACACTAACGGAGAGACACAGGGACTGGGACGAACACATTGTCGAGATGGGTTTTGCAATCCGGACGACCGTGAGCAGATCAACTGGGTTAACGCCTGCGCTTCTAAACTTGGGTAAGGAGCTATTGTCTCCGCTGGAGAACGGGTTACGAAATAACCAAGGTTCGACTGAGTGCCCACTCTCTAAATACGCGGTGGAGTTGAAAGTTCACCTTTCGAATGCGTTGCGCGACGCCAGAGAGAACCTCTATGCAGCAAGGATCAAACAGGCGGCCCACTACGATAAGAGTCATCGTCACCTGGAGTACAAGGTGGGGGACTTGGTCCTCAGGAGAACCCATCCTTGAGCAATGCAGCGAGCGGATTCGCTGCCTCACTTGCTCCGAAGTGGGAAGGTCCCTACGTGGTAAAGGCACGACTGTCACGTCTTACCTACAGGCTCACTCAGCAAAATGCGAGCGAGGAGTCTGGCCCGGTCCACATCACAGACTGAAAAAGTACCATCTTCGTGATCGGGATGACGATGAACGAGAACAACCGAGGAATCCTCCGTTCCGCGTGACTCTCGCGCGCGACCGGCAACGCGGCCTAAGCGCGGTAGCCGAACATGTGCGCGAACCCAACGGTGAGAGATCTGATAGGAGCTCTGCGCGGCGCTATAATCTGCGGCCTAGAACTTGATCTAATCTTTCCAAGGTGTTAATAGAGCTTGTTCTGTCCAGAAATGTACCCCCGGAGGGACCAGAATGGACGGCTCCATCTAGAAGGGCGACCTTCCGCCTCCAGGGATACCAACGGAGCCAGCCGGACCAACTCCCAGGGTGGTCAACCCTTCCGGCAGAGGACCAGTCAGCCCAAACGCACCGGGTGGTCCAACTCGTTCGGCAGGAGACCGGCCAGACCAGCCGACAGGGTGTCACCCAGTTCGGCAGGAGGCTGGCCAGACCAGCCGACAGGGTGGTCAACCCGGTTGGCAAGAGCAAGGCGGGCCACCCGTCAGGGTGGTCAACCTGGTTGGCAGAGACGGGGTGAGCGATCCCGATGTCGACCACGTCAACGAAGGCAGGGCGGCGGAGACGCGGAGTACCGGGGAAGTCCAAGGGGACACGCTGAAGGACGAGGTGCTGAAGATCATGCCGGTGCAGACAGACGCGTGCCAGCCAGTGCACCCGTATTCAAGGCCTTTGTGGCCATTGGGGACTTCAACGGCCAGTGGGCCTGTGTACCAAGTGCTCCAAAGAGGTGGCCACGGCCATCCTTGAAGCCATCATCCTGGCCAAGCTGGTCGTCATCCGGTCGCAGGGGCTATTGGGGAAACAAGATCGGAAAGCGCCCACCGTGCCCTGCAAGGTGACCGACAGGTGTGGCAGCGTGTTGGTGCGGCTGATCCGGCGTCCCGCGGCACAAGCATCGTGTCCGCCCCAGTGCCCAAGAAGCTGCTGCACATGGCTGGCATCGAGGACTACTACACTTGGCCCGCGGCTCGACGGCCACCCTGGGCAACTTTGCCAAGACTACCTACCTGGCCAACCAGCAGGCGTACAGCTACCTGACCCCGGACCTGTGGCGGGAGTGGGAGCTCATCAAGTTTCCCCTACCAGAAGTTCACCGACTACCTTAGGCACGTCCACCGCCACCAGCGACGCAGAGATGGGCGACCTGGAGTCCAGTGACTTGGTCCAGTTGACTCCGGATGCTCGGACCCCCCGGAGTTTGAGGCTTGAGGGGAGGGGAGTGTGGGGGACAGTGAGCCGCACTGCACGTGAATGGACGGCGTCGTGAGTGAGGAAAAAGAAAACGACGCTCGCGGCAGGGCGCGAGAGGACAGTCCCGGGGCGGTGACATACGGAAGAGCCGGTGGGGCAGCGACTCCAAACAGAGACCCGGACCACAAGCCTTGGCCCTGCGCAGCACCCGACTCACACAATTGAGATGATAAAGTATTTCTCCATCATAGTGCTCCCCGTGTGACTTCCTCGGAGCGAGTGGAACTCGGCCTTATCGGGCGTTATTGATAGGCGACCCACAGAATAAACATATGGTTTCAATTAGAAACTTGCTCACCGTGATCCAAACCACTAACGCATATTATGTAGAACAGATATGCTTTTGTAATCTTACTTCGTATATAGTAAAAACTAAGAAAAAAAACTCGATATTTATTTTTTATTTTATTCTGTTAACATTCTACCTGGCGAGTGCATATTTGTGCATTCTGTCCTAATCTGAATCGTTCACGGGCATTTTGATTAAGTTGCTTTAATTGAATGCTTTATTTTTATTTTTATGGTAGGTTTTACTTTGACTTTTTTCTACGCTCAATTTTTTTTTTCCTGAGAGTGCTGTGTAATTGGGGGCATCTGAAGATACTCATATTACTCATAAAGAAGCACTTGGGATATTCATAATTTATTTTACATCCTCAATTTTTACTCCTTTTTTTCTTCTGTACTTGTTGGCCCCAAAGGCACAGGGATGTTTATAAGCTTTTTTGACCGGCACGTGTTCTCTAGTTGCGACTTCTTGTGGGATGTTACCTTTGTCTGAATTTATAGATATTTATTTGTGTGTGACCTCCGTTGTCAGACGCGGTCAAAGAAACACAAGTTTGCTTTGCTGGCCGTTTTCTGTAGTATGAATCTAACCATATTAAGAATGTTATTATGGTTATTATATGGTATTAATATTAGAGAGTTTTAGTAGATCGTTCCTATACGATACCCTAAACGATACGATAACCATACGATACCGATACACAGAACAGGAATGCATATTAGTAGACCATTTTGAAGATGATACATTCGATACGGTCGCTTGAGGCGCTGGGGCGGTCCCTAGTGGAAACAATTTGCACTTTCCAAAATGAAAAAATAACGAATTAAAAGAAAGATGTAGTAGAGTAGACGGAAAAACCGGAAAAGAAAGATGTTTCACTGAAGGGAAAATAACAGTTCTTACATTAATACAATTAAAAAAAAACATCAATTAAGTTTTTATAAGTTACAAAATTACAGAAATGCAGCAGCAAGCTACATCTAGCCAAGTAGAGACAAGCCAATCTAGTCTGCTTGGTGGCTTGACACGGGAAGCCATAGGAAGCACGGGTGGCACGGGCGTGAGCGAGTCGAGCGAGTGACCAACTTGAGCCATGGCGACGTGCGTTTACGAGGATCCCTTGGCCTTAGCGTTTTCGAGGTGGGACGAAATTGAAGAACTCTCCTTCCTGGATATGGAGTACCCCGTTCCGCGGAGGCTTAGGTCGGGCGAGGCTACTTGGATGTGCTCAACATAGATAGTGAAATTCCGCCAGCCGTTTCGTTTTGGAGCAGATGGA
>JABSTQ010008027.1:0-72980 GCA_013358835.2 Ixodes persulcatus | reverse complement strand
TCACTGCGATCAGGTCTTCCCCCCTCCTGTCCGTACGCAAGCTGCCCCAAGCACGTTGTGGGCATTGAAATCGCCGCATATGAGCACCTCTTCGGTTCTTCTCTGGCACCTTTTCAGCATTTCCTCGCTTGGCAGAGCTGTGCCGTCTAGACGAACGTACCCAAATAGTATTGCAATTTTGCGATTCCCTGTGCTCACCCTCACTCCCACGAACTCTGCTGACAGTGAGTATAACTGGCTGGTGTCAATTTGTTCATGTGGTGTTTCTTTGCGTATATAAAATGCCGCGCTACCATACGGAAAAATTGGAATGGATTGTGTGATTAGTGTGATGTACCCAGGTAGGGTTCTCTTACCAGGCAGCCCAGCCCCTGTCCATACTAACACCGGGCTTGGGTAACGTTGTAGAAACAGGCTGATCTCACTGTGCTTAGTGATGAGGCCCCTGGCGTTCCACTGAATGACGCAAGGTGCCGTCCGTGTCTGCTTGGTGGGTCTAGAATGTCGTTCTGTCATCAGGTGGATCGTTTACTTCTGTTTGCTCTCCTTTAGAGGAGAGTCCCCAAACATTTCTCCATGGAGAGGAGACTCCTCAGTGTGGTGTGGAATTCTGACGGTGGCAGCAGCTCGAGAAGTCGACGCAGCGTCGTGTAAACCAGGTTGATGACCTTTCCCATAGTAGACTGCATACTGGACCCCGCGGCCACCGTCTCTGTCCTGTTCGACAAAGCCTCCGCCCCAGAAAGGCGGTGTGGGTTGATGGTGCCCTCAGCAGGATTTGGTGGGATACCCTGGGTGACCTTGGAGTAGATGTTGGTGCCCGTGTCCTTGGCGGTGGGGTCCCTGCCATCATTTTTCCGGAATCGCGGTCTTTGCTATCCCAGACGGTCGGAGGCTGTCTTGTACCCCAGGATCTGTTTCTCTCGTAGTGGTCTGACCCTCTGGGCAGCGCGATGCCTGGTCCAAGTTTCCTTGACTGTTGATCGCTGTGTCTCTTGTTCTCCCGTTGATCTTTTACCAGCTTGGCTGCTTCCAGGAACGTAATGTTCTGCCGGGACTTGACCTGGCAGGTTTCCCTCTCCGTTTTAAGCCTTGGGCAATCCGGCGAGGTTGCAGCGTGCGCTTGGTGGCAAGTCACGCACTTCTGCAGAGAGGAGCAGCTATCATCGCCGTGCAGCTTTGAGCATTTGGGGCAAATGGCATCGTTAGGACAGGCTGCAGCTATGTGTCCGATGCGAAAACACCGTCGGCACTGCAGGGGGCGTGGCACGAAAGGCCTAACGCTGTGGCGTATTAAACAGATCTTGACGTGGGCAGGCAGTGTGTCGCCCTCACAGACAATTTTAGCTGCCTGAGTGGTACCCAAGCACCTCATTTGTGGGACGCGCACTCCGCTGTCGATTAGCGTCGTCAGCCTGTCTTCAGTGGTTGTAGCGTCGACGTCTGTAATTACGCCTGCGCGTGTGTTCTTCGAGCAAGGCAGGAAAGTGCGGACAGACACACCGCCTATTTTGTTCAGAATGAGAAGCTCCAGTACCCCTGCCTCCGACCTTGCATCTGCGGATATGATGATTTTTACGTGTGTTTACTCAAACTTCGCTGAGCTGGCCCGGGGCTAGATCTTGCAGTTAGTCTAAGAGGAGCTGCCGGTTGATTTTCCTCAGGTTGGTACTCGGGTCTATTGGCGCGAACAAGACGGTGCGTGATGTAGTGGCAGGTTTCACGGTACCTTTGCCTCGTTGCGACCCTTCGTGACGGGTTTTCTTTTTCTTTCTGTTGGTCACCATGGTGAATTCGCCGTCCTCCTGACCGTCAAATACGATGTCATTCATGGCGTTGCTTGGTGTCGATGTTGTGCTGGCAGTCTCGCCGCCGCTGTCCGCACTTAGTTGTCGCTTCGTTGACGTAGATGGTACTCCTCCGACCGGTGCACCCATCTGGGACATCGCGCCAGAAGGCCCGAGCCCGAGACGCAGCCTGGTGCTCCCAGCGAGAGCGGCGGCGTCAAGAGTGGCCGAGTGCCTGCGGATTCTTGAGTCCCCTTCCAGAGAAGAAGTACACAGGCGAAAACGAAAAAAAAACTCCTTTTGCGATGCCGGTGGCACTACGCGACACAACCGTGCGACGTCTACCTTCTGGGCCACATTTGTTTATTCAGTTATCGTATTTGTAGGGTGTTATGAAAAGGAGGTACAGAAGAGGGCAAGAAGGAAGTTGCTACAGGGCGTGCGCCACGGTAACAGAGTGTGCGCCCCGATAACAAGTTCGGCGCGTGTACCGTGACATAGCAAACACGATACACCACGTGACGTCATGGTGTCAACGACGCTGATATATCTAGCGACGTTCCTAATTTAAGTCGAGTCGACGCAGTGACTCACGTAACTACGTCGCGCGGCCACGTGATGCAATATTATTTGACAGCCTGTCTTGACACCATGACGTCACGTGACCGCGTGACACACGGTTAATCATCGCACTAATACAAGAACTCACGAAAGCCCACAATACCTCCAGCATTGCAATTCGATATATGACCATTTTATCGCGACATAGAAATACAGCTGTCAAATTTTATTTCTCAAACATTCATTATGTAATGCAAAAAAGAAAATTGCCATGGACAGTTTTGAACCGGTTGCCGTTATATTTTTTCCGGTACAGTGAGTTCCAATATGGCGGCAAAGATTTCTGTTTGGTTCAGTTCCGGTTCGGCGAAAAATAGCGGTTTCGTTCTCGGTTTTCGGTTCGGTACCGGTTCTACACATCTACAGACCTTTGCATCGCTTATCACCCGGGCGAAAAATGCTGAGTCACTGAGCTGTGGAGGCATACGCAGCGTCTGATATACCGCACAGCAGAGCAACAGCGCATGCTCAGAAAGCGTTTCACAGGTTCTCCCTCCCCCTCCCCCCCGATGAAGTTGCAACTGGTATGGTCAGCGTCACCATGGCAACTAAGCTTTCTCTTTTACGGACGAAACATGCGAGCAGAGGAAGATCCCATCTTCCTAATGTTGTCTGCTGAAGTGACCGCAAGCCCAGCAACCATAAGTCGGACGCGCCGTTGTGGAGCTCGACGCTGACAGCGGAAAGCGATCGCCTTGTGAACCCTTGGCGGTTCCGACGGTGGACGCTCGGGCCTAAGAGTATTATTCACTTTCCCTGAGCGAAGCTAGGAGTGATTGCGCCTAGTGCGATCTGTTCAGAAACCCTAGCTTGGAGCCCAGTCTAGCGTTGCCACGCTGGTAGCAGATGACATTCGGTAGATGGTGCGGCTGTAGCTGGCTTCCGATAGGGTCACTGATCGCTATGACAATCGCTGGATCGGGCATCCCCGCTCCGCGAGTGCGGCCACCGGACGGCCATCTTGCATCTCGAAAAATTGCGTTTTTGAGCGTTGCGGATGCTACCGGCAGCGTGTTGAAGACACGTTTTCTACTTGTTCGTCGTCATTTGCTGAAGAAGTTCTTTAAAACCCTATATAAGCCGTGAGACTTACCGTTGAAAATACGTGGAAACTTTTACGGAAGCGCAGAGCCGCAGGAAAGAGGCACAACTCGTCGAATGCAAGTTTCGCCGGTCTCGCGGAACGATCAAAGCTTCCTTGGCACGCCGGAATGCTACTACTCTGTGCCTTAACACGCTTGTTTACCGATCAAGAATTGACGCCGTGTGGATTTGTTTTGCGAGTGCAATGTGGGTGAAGCCGTACGTAAAGATACAACTCGTCGAAACCAAATGTCGCCGGTCTCGCGGCGTGATCAAAGCTTCCTTGGCACGCCGAAGTGCTGCATCTTTGTGCCTTCGCACGCTTGGATACCGATCAAGAATCGACGCCGCGCCAAAGGTTTGAAGGCGTGTCGCGTGTAGATGTCTTTAGATCATATATATATATATATATATATATATATATATATATATATATATATATATATATATATATATACCGGCCACGGAGTTCTGGATCGTCCAGCTGTTCCGGTGAGTTAGTCTCAATAAAGGGAAAGGGGGGGGGGGTGATCTTTACGTGCTCTTGTGTGCTATTAACCATGGGTATGTTCTAAATCTAAACTAATGGATCACATGGCAGCACAAATAGAGCAACGCTGTGGAGCAAAGAGGGTTTTCGAAAGCAAAACTACAAGACGGCGGGAATGAAAATTTTTGAAGCACGACCCATACGGTCGTGTGCAATCTGTTGACCAGTCACAATTAGGCAAGCCGCGCTCAAACTTGATGTCACATTTGATTATGAGCCGGACCACTGCTCAGTGATAAGGAGCTGTTGTGCGCGGCACTCTGTAAATCTTCTAACGGCGAAAAAAAGACGTACCTCCCCCCCCCCCCCCCCCTCTTCCGTCGCTACTGGACGCTGGATCAAGCTCGTTTATGGATCGCGAGGGCCGCAAGTTACAAATACAGTCGTCAGAATAAAGTAAGACATACACACATTGCGGCGCGGAGTGTGCGCGAAACACATAGGGCTTCGCGCACATTGCACTCGCAATACACATCCACACGGCGTCAATTCTTGATAAATATCCAAGCGTCCTGAAGCACAGAGATACAGCATTCCGGCGTGCCAAGGAAGCTTTGATCGTGCCGCGAGACCGGCGAAACTTGCTTTCAACGAGTTGTGGCTTTTGCCT
This sequence comes from Ixodes persulcatus, assembly GCA_013358835.2. NCBI lineage: Eukaryota > Metazoa > Arthropoda > Arachnida > Ixodida > Ixodidae > Ixodes > Ixodes persulcatus. Next base: position 68,329 of record JABSTQ010008027.1, on the reverse strand, counting down.
GCAGTACATGCGCTTTCGTAAAACTTTCCACGTGCTCTCAGCGGCAAGTGTCACGGCTTGCACAGGGTTTTAAGAAACTTCGTCGGCGAATGACGACGAACGAGTAGAAAACGTGTCTTCAGCACTCTGCCGCCAGCCTCCGCAACGCTCCAAAAACGCGATTTTTCGAGATGCAAGATGGCTGTCCGGTGGCCGCACTCGCGCTGCAGGAACGAAGCGGGGATGCGCGATCTAGCAGTAGACCTTTTGTTAAATTATCCAAGCATCAAGGAGAATGCAGGGATTGGTGTTCCACGCGCCACATCTGCTGGCCTCAGCAGTAGTAACTTTTCTAAAGCAAATGCCTAAAACAAATGGCATCTTGCACGCACGTTCGTCAGCGCTTTATTTTAGTTATTTACTTCGAATCTTTTAAAGTGGGAAGGCGTGCGCGTGTGGCGCGTGGAACACCAATCCCTGCATTCTCCTTGATCTTGGGTAATTAAAAGGCGACAAAAAAAATTTTTTTTCATGCTAGGCATTGAAATGGCATATCAGGACATTACAAAAAAATTGTTTCACAATAGAGTTGCGTAGTTTTTTTAGATGCGGAGCATCTCTTGCTCGGGTCTATGTCCCGCGTCCGCGATGTAGTCGGCACTCGAACTACGCACGCGCAACTCTCCTCCTTCCCTCTCTCCAACAGCTGCGCGTTACTCTCTCCGCTCTCTCTCTCTACCAGCTGCGTGCACTGCGCGTGCGTTGGCTTCTCCTCACACCGCGCGCGCACGCGCAACTCTCCTCCTCTTGTCTCCTCTCCTTCAAGTGTGAAAAAAATAAAATAAACGGCGAGCGGCGAGCGTTCCAACTTTCTCTGCCGCGAGCCGCGACGAAGGCTCGCGTAGGGGGTAACGCTAGGGCAGTCGGTGGCGCCATCTCTCGACGTCAGCACGCAACTGACTCTTTCCTCGGAACCAACACGATGCTCCGCATCACCCCATGGTTCCCCTCGGGAAGATGGTGTATTCTTATAAAAAATAGAAAAACGAGGCCCAATTCAAAGTTCCCGCCGTGCTCTGTAACGTAACAGTGTACCGCAAGGTGTCGGGGCGGTCAGAAGGGAGGCATCGACCTATGTCACAAAAAGGGGGTTCACCGGAAGTCAAGTGAGGTTCACTCCTCGTGCTCTCCGCGACCGTGCCTAAGACTTTTTTTTTCGTTTTTTTTTATTCTGCTCTTCGTACGAGCGATCGTAGAAAATGAAGTTTCAGTTCCACAAGCTCTTTATCCCTGCACCGTCGGTTAGTTTGCGTGCTGTAAAATGTGAGGACGAAGAGTCAGTGGATCGACGTGATGGAGGTCAATGATGAACGCGTTGCGAGTACAAGCCAGTGTACGAGTGCATGCCGTCAGTCCGATGATACAGGGCTATACTGGGCGCAAAACAAGCTATCAAGTTTTGAAAAAAAAATTTAGAACGCTCGCAGAAATTAGGATTGCTAGCATACGACACGCCCGATCGCATTGCTGAAGGTTCAGACACCGAGGTCGTTGAATCATCGGATACTCTCCAGGCTGAAGATGCCTGCCGTCTAAAGAATACGAACTGGTGAGTGTACCAAGCACAAGTAAACGTCGAGCACAAAGTACGTATTTTGTCTAGAACATAAGTAGAACTTGTTTACTAGGTGCACATGCGGCCGATGTATGTCTCTCAGAAATGCATGCAGTGTGATCTCTTCTTCAGTTGCTGAAATACTGGGACAGTCCCTCACATAGAACCTTCTAGGCATTGTAGTTGATCACGTCAAATCACTGACTCCGCTTCTTCTACCTTTACAGTAACATTAAAGGGATACTGAACCAAGGAATTTAGTGTCCATAATAAGTGGCGCACGTTCTTTCCACGAGGCAGTAGCCGCCGGTGTGCGCGAGCACACGCAACAAAAATGACGTCAAAGATCTCCATTCGCGGTTAAGATGACTGTGAAATGTATGGGCTTCGGGGCCAAAGGAGAATAAAGACAAGTTTTAGATGCGGAGCATCTCTTGCTCGGGTCTATGTCCCGCGGCGTCGGCGTTGTAGTCGGCACTCGAACTACGCACGCGCAACTCTCCTCCTTCCCTCTCTCCAACAGCTGCGCGTTACTCTCTCCGCTCTCTCTCTCTACCAGCTGCGTGCACTGCGCGTGCGTTCGCTTCTCCTCACACCGCGCGCGCACGCGCAACTCTCCTCCTCTAGTCTCCTCTCCTTCAAGTGTGAAAAAAAAATAAATGGCGAGCGGCGAGCGTTCCAAGTTTCTCTGCCGCGAGCCGCGACGAAGGCTCGCATAGGGGGTAACGCTAGGGCAGTCGGTGGCGCCATCTCTCGACGTCAGCACGCAACTGACTCTTTCCTCGGAACCAACACGATGCTCCGCATCACCCCATGGTTCCCCTCGGGAAGATGGTGTAATTATTTTATCTACACAGTGGTGTCTGGTGTAAAAGGTAAGCGATTAATTGGTCTAACAAGCGCGTAGCTTTCACTTGTAGAGATGAAAGGCCTGTCTTTATTTGACTTTGGCCCGAAGCCCATGCATTTCACTGTCCTCTTAAAGGGACACTGACACCCCCCAAGATTTTGTTTTCCTTTTTTGTCAGGCGATTCATTATGGTGTCGGAATACTACCCAATTAATATTTTGCTACAGAGTCGCGTATTTTTTCAATAAAGCCAAAAAACGCAACTGCGCGAAACCGAAACGGAGAAGTGGAGAGGATAGCGTGAGCTGCGGAAGTCACGTGGCAACACCCGACCGTGCGTTCTTTTTTTTTTTTTCCTCTTTTCGCACGTAGCACCGTAGCAGACGAAATGCGTTCGCTCGCCGTGGTATTCCTTTGCAGTTATGTTTGTTCCGCTCGCTGTTCTGTATTTCAAGATGAGTTGTTTTGTACATTTAATTGGCGATTAGTAGTGAGTTCCCGAGTGCCGTGGTGAATTCCCGTGATCAGCTCCGAAAAGAATACTCCCAAGATGTTGCGTGAAGAGTTGCCTCACATGTCCTGCCTCTGAAAGTGGCCAGAGTTATGCCAGAGTGCACAAGTTTCCGAAAGATCAACGGGTCGGGATCAATGGCTGGCGGCAATTCCTGTAGAACCATTACGCGAAGCTCGGAAAACGGACGCTACCCGATTCATATGCTCCTTGCATTTTGTGGAAAGTGATATACATTGAGTTCGCAGGTGTCAAAAATGGAATCAATACCATTTAGTGCAGCGACGTATCGTCCACAAAACTTTTTTTTCTGTGATAATTGTAAAAAAAGAAATGTAAACAGCGCAGAATGCTTGACAAAAAAATAAAAAAATAAAAGGTACACCCACACCAGGTATCGAACCCGTGCCCTCTACGTGTGAAGCGGACGTCTTTCCACTGAGCTACTGAAGGAATTTTTTTTTTTTTTGAAACTCTTTATTTACATGCTTATATACACGAAAACAGTATAGTATATTATATACAAATCATCAAAGCGAAAAAAACATCACGTAAACTATGTCTTAACATTCTTCGCTCTCCGGACGTTTGTGGTAAACATCTTTAGAGAGCAAATGTTGCAGCTCAGTACGAAGTGTGCAAGATTTTAGCAGAAACTACATCTACCTTTCTCGCCGCGGTTCTGTCGTTAAGTCCGTGACTACGTATACAACTCTTTATATTTTCATTAAAAAAAATTATATGATGTTTGGTGAACGACTGATATTTGCTATGATTTCTTTCCATTCATCGTCCTCGGAGCGTGCCAGCAAGCTCTGACCCACAAATATAGAGATGTTCTTGAAGTTTACCCAGGAAGGTTTGGCGACACCCCCATCCGTGTCCACTTTCCGTGTTTTCCATAGGCTATATAAGCCAAGTACCACAAGTGTGTCAAGGGCTGTATCTAAACGGTCTCCGAAATGCAGGTAACGAAAGTTACTCTCCTCAACTTCAAAGTCCTTCTTGACTGTTCTTTTGAAAACGTCCTAAAAAAATACAGCATCAACACATAATACGAATGCATGAGTGAATGTTTCAGTGGTGTTACACAATCTGCAGTTAGTGCTCCAGAATACATCGAATCCCCGGGATTCACGCCACTCTTTCACTGGTATTGTTCGGGAGTGAAAGTGAAAAAAGAACGACTTGCACTTTGGTGGTATAGGCATACGTTTCACTCGTTTTAAAACATCCGTAATACAATTTAAAGGAGCATTGAAAGGACTCAAGCGATATAGTGGATCAGGGAATAAAGAAGTAAGTAGACATTTCTGCAATTTCTTTTTGGAGCACGACTCCAAGAAAGCGCTTGTGAAACGTGCTCCCAAAAATTCAATGGTGTCTGCGACCTCTTTATAAAAGCCACGTAAACGGATTGCGTCATTTGATGGAATTCCAGATGCCTGTGCCTGCGCATACTTTGGTAAAAAATATTCTTTGCATGCTTCTAGGAACGGATGTTGGGGAGTTTTAAAAAATTTCCATCTCGCGATTAGCTGTCTGACAAAGATGTGACCGAGGCCTAGACCACCATCTTCCGTTCGTCGGAAAAGGTTAGATCGGCGCATAGGCTCGTACGACGAATTCCAAATAAATGTCGCAAAAACTCTATTGAACTCATTAACTGTAATTCTAGAACAATGCATAACCTGTAGAAGGTATGTTAGTCTTGACAAAAAGAAGATATTGCATACGGCAGCCTTCCCAAATGTAGAAATGTATCGTTGGCTCCACATACGTACAGCTGACTTCACCTTTGTGCATACAGAATCCCACATGGACTTTGGATTGTCCATCGCACTGAGTGGCACCCCTAAAAGCTGCGGTTTGTTTCTAGACCATTCAATGTCCACGTACTTGGCTGGTGTTGATCCCCACTCCCCGCACCATGATCCACTACTTTTAGCCTTATTCACAGAAGCACCAGACACATGGCAGTAGTCTTCGACATGTGACATAGCTGCCACTATGCTTGGTTTGTTGGAGCAAATGAGGGACAAGTCATCTGCATACGCCAGGAGTTTTACCTCGCAGGCATGAAGTTGAAAACCTTGTATCTTTGTGTCGTTGATGATGACCCTGCAGAGTGGCTCTAAGTAGATATTAAAAAGTAGCGGTGACATTGGGCAGCCTTGGCGTACTGAGCGTAAAACGGGAATGGATTTTGAAAGAGACCCATTTATAATTAACTTAGTCGATATGCTATTGTAGCAAAGTGTGATGCCCTTTTCAAGAGTTTCGCCGACCCGTATGTGTTTCAACAGGGCAAAAAGAAATGAGTGGTCTACTCTATCGAAAGCTTTTTCGAGATCGAGCTGTAAAATAGCAGCTGCTTCTTGTGTGCGTTGGCATATCTCTAACACTGATCGAACAATGTGGAGGTTTGTCTGTATATTTCTTCCTCTTATTGAACATGTTTGGTGATCTCCGATGACTTGGGTTATGACAGATTGAAGTCTTCCTGCGATTAATCGAGCCAGGATTTTGTAGTCAGTATTGAGAAGGCTGATAGGTCTATAGCCTTCAACTTTTTTAAGCTTGTTAGGGTCTTTCGATTTAGGAATTAGTATTGTATGAGCCTTACGAAACGACAGCGGTAAGTTACCCGTGGTGTAAGATTCTTCAAAAACGTTGCAAAGTATGGGGGCAAATTTTTCTTTCCACTTCTTGTAGAAGCTAGCAGGCAATCCATCCGGACCAGGAGCTTTGTGACTTTTCATTTCAGAGATGTTTTGCACAATTTCTTGAACATCCAGAGGTGAATTAAGTTTTTCCGTTGTGTCGTTTTTTAAGCAGGGTAGTGTTGATATTATCTCTTGCAGACGTGGATGAGGTGCCTTAGTGCCTGTTGCAAAAAGATTGGTGTAATGCGAGACAAAAGCCTGGTGAATATCACTTTCATTCTTCAGTTCCTGGCCATTCAGTATTAGCAATGACACCGACTTTTTCTTCACATACTCTCGTTCGGCGTGTAGGTACCTCTTCGTAGGCTGCTCTCCTTCAATTACCTGTAGAGTGCGTGTCCTCACAGCCGCACCTTCATAACGCTTCTTGTCGTGTTCTTCTATTTGCCTCTTTATATTTTTTATTTCATTCTTGTACATCCCTGGCTCTTGACATTCGAGATTATATAAGTACAAGAGATCGTTGTTTAGTCGTCTTTCTTCAGTGTTTTCATTGTACCTTTTTATCGAAGATATCTCGATAGCTAGTTCTCGAATTTTAATTTTAAACAGTTCCCACTTTTGGCACCACCCAGTTTTTATCTGTCCAAGGTCATTTATAAGGCTTTCTGTGGCTGCTTGAAAAGCATCATTTTCTAACAGGCTTTCGTTCATCTTCCAGCATTCCCATGATTGCGGCCTTTTCTTTATTCGTTTTCGGTTCAAACCTACACTAACCATGACCATACAATGATCTGAGAAATATGCAGGAATTACGTTATAATTACTACATGAACTGCTTGCCGAACCAGACACATAGATACGGTCCAAACGCGCATGCGATGATCCCTGGAAGTGTGTATATTGAAGGACATTTTTTGTTGTGAAAGTGTCCAACAGGTCGCAATCCCGAACGAGAGCTTGAAGAATGTCCACACTTGGGTCAACGATTTTCTTGCTCGGAATTCTATCTTTGGCATACAATACGCAGTTAAAATCTCCAAGGAGAATAACATCGAATCTTGTGTCGGCGTGAATCCTCACTTGATTGAAAAGGTTCTCCCTTTGCGCGGAGTCATTGTACGCGTAAACAACAACTATGCGCCAGGGGTGACCATGTATGAGGACATTTGCAACTAAAAGCCTACCTGCATCTACACCTTCAACTAAACTGCACATGCGGTATTCCAAACTTTTTTTAAACAAAATGGCACATCCAGCAGAGTAATCGGTTGCTGGGCAGTGGTATATATCGTATGAGCTTGACCATACGCTGTTAGCCGAGAACAGAACGTTATCCTGAGAAACCTTAGTCTCTTGCAATGCGACTATGTCGCAATTGTGTGGTTCTAGAAAACGATATAGTTGGTATTGCTTTTTGCGTGAATTAATACCGCGCACGTTAAGGGAGCATATGGTAAAAGAACTTATCTGGGTGGTGCCAAAGCTGACTGTAACCATTTAAACATTTGATTCAGATCGGGGAAGGTTTGGTTTCTTCCGCTCCTTAAACTTCGCCTTTCCACGTTGCTCTTGGGGATGGACGTCTTCCCTGCTCAGGGGGACATCTTTGGAGCAGCAGGGATCTGCTGTTAAGGTGGTGTCGATGGCGTCGACTTTCGCCTTTTTGCACGACCTTTCATCTTCTGTCTCCGTCGCAGCAGGCGGAGTAATCTGTGTTGGAAGCTTTCTTGTCTCCTTTGATCTAGTGAGTGGAGCTTCAGATGTGGGATCATCTGGTGGTTCTTGGATGAGGGCATCGATGGTGCAAGGTTTAGGTGCCTCCTCTTGCTGCCCCGAGGAGACCTCGCATGAGTTGTCGAGGTTTTCTTGAGATTCCTGAGAATCGTCCAGAGGTTCCAGGTCCTTAGTGAACATTTCATCGACGTCCATGATGTGTTCACTTACATCAGCCGATGGCGAAGCATTACCCTGGAGCTTGGAGGCATAGGTTACAACGCACTCCTCGGTGGAATGGCCATACCGCCAGCACTGTATACAGCGTGGTGTAGAGCACTGTCGACGGATGTGGCCAATCGCTTTGCAGCGCAGGCAGAGCGGAGGTCGTCCGGGAATGACCACCAGAGTATTCACTCCGTAGATGGTGAGCATGTGTGGGACCTTATCAACCGAAAGGTGATCCTTGGGCACTAGTGTTACAAATCGGGTCAAGGTGTCCGTCTCCTGGAGATCTGAAAATCTCCACCTCTCCCTAGTTATCTCTTTCACCGTTCCAAACGGTTCAAGCACCTTCTTGACCTCGCTGTCCGGTAGCTGAGGCGGTAGCCAAAGCAGTTTCATCTTGATTTCCTCCTTTGTAGGATCGATCACGAGGCACTTCTTCTTTTTAATTTCGAGTTCTTCTTGTGCTTTTACCTTGTTTTTTGCGGCGCCATAGGCGAAGACGGCCATCCAAACATGGCTCATTTGGAAAGGGCCTAAGGCGACAAGATCTTTCCGGTCAATTATTGAAAAAAGGACTTCTTTGAAGTCTGTTCCCTTGTACGGTCGTCCTGACAAATCCGCATGCAAGAAAAGAGAGTTCGAGACGAGCATACCTGTAGGTAGACGTGGTAGAATAATTCTATATTCCTTCGTCTGCTTGGAGCATTCCGTTGCCTCTTCATTAACCCGGTCTTCAAGGACCGTCATGCTGCTCTCCTTGGAGCTCATCTTACTTGTTGAAGGATCGCTGCCTTCTTCGTAGCGGGACCCTGGGCCACAAGGGCCCCAGTGAAACACTTTGGTTCAAGAGAACGAAAATAAAGGGTCCACTTACGATCACTTCTTCTTCAACCACCCAGCTACTGAAGGAACTATATCATGCATAGTTATGCAGCGGGTAGACTGTATGTCGGAAGTTTGCTGCCGATTTCCCGATTTCCCTTCAATACATGCACTCCCGGCTTGAAGTCGAGCAGCACCAAGCATAGGGCACATTCGCACCTCGTAAAGTAACCGCACGCGTGCGTATGCAACTCGAAGTACGCACTTCGTGCTTGACGTTTGAGCGAGCGATGTCTTCAGCCACGAGAAGGGACGACGGCTCGGCGACGTCTTCGTGCAATCGGCTTGCTGGTCGGGCGTGTCGTACGGGATGAATATCAGTTCTTTTGATCGGTCCAAAATTTCTCTTCCGAAGAAAGACAGAATTCGCCAGTACCGTGAACGACAGTTCTGAAGTAGAGGTCCAACGCCCGCCGTCCGCTGCCATCCGCTAGTGCTAGTCCCACGATACGCGAAACGACGACCCAAACCGCCTGCCTGGAAGAAGATATCCGCATCGTCTACACGGACGCCGCTTGTCCTCAAGATGGAACGGATTTTGCCACGGCTTGGGTTGAAACCACTACGTCAACTCAGGGGCGACTCTATCATGCCACAACGGAACCCGTCCACAGCACGCAAGCAGAAATGCACGCTATCATTGATTATGTTCGACTCGCAAACGATTCCTCCAATAACAGCAACACCAAGACCCATTTCCACCTCTTTACAGATTCTCAAGCTGCACATCGGGCTTGTGCGGATGTTCGGCACACCACTGTTGCTGTTGAGCAGCTCAGACTTTCCGTGCAACGCTTACGTGCTCTCGGGCACGACCTCACAATACACTGGGTACCCGGACACTCCGGAATACCCGGCAACGAAAAAGCTCACCGCCTCGCACGCGCGCTCTTATTATCCGTGCAGGCCAGAGCAAGATCCGAAGATACAGTGTGCCTTCCTCACGAACAAGTAGAGTCCCGTGCACTACCGCCCGACCCAGCGGAAGAGATATTGAGGGCACGGCACTACCGCAGAGCCTACCTCTTGGCTACCGCCAATCCCCTCCTTACACCCTTCCCTCCTTCTCAACTCTTCTCTCGCCGGCAGCTTGTCACGCTTCGCCAAATTCAGACTGGGACCATCCTCACCCCTTACCTGCTACAGCGGTTCCGTCAGCACAGCAGCAGCCACCGCGAAAAGGGCAATGGTGCTGCTACCACCAACCTTTCTGGTACATGCGCATTGTGCCACAAAAACGCTGATCTGGAGCACCTGCTCTGGGACTGCCCGTTATACTCGGAGCCCCGAACCCGCACGTTGGCTACCATCCGGCAGAGTTTCAGGCCTACCTCGCTGCATGCCTGGGCCTGCCCGGACCCCTCCTTCCCCAAAGTGACCGCTATCGAACTCTGGCGATCGCTGCTCGCGTACGTCCAGGACCCTGCAGCTCCCCCTGTCGGTACGCGGCTTCAAGGAGGCCCCCTGTCCCCCGCTCCAGTACCCTAAACCCTTTCACCGCAGCATTTCTTAATGCAAAAAAGTGAAATAAACGTTCCTACCTACCACGATACGCGAAACGACGCCACGCACAGAAAGCTTCCGGTTGTCTGTGCTACCTTTTTTTTTTCAATCAACGTATTTGCAGCTTTTTTTGAAGCCACAAAAAATGGGTTTCATATTTTTTTCTATTTTTAATATTGACTGTGTGCCTTTAATGACCCACGACTTTGATTAAATTTGGTGGTCGCATCGATACCTTACAAAAACGGCCCGTGACCACGGAAAAGAGAGTGAGCGAGACTGGAACCGGCCAGTTCTTGATCGGCGGTTTTCGGGCGGAAAGAAACCGAATTTCGAGCCGCAAATTCTGTTCTGGGTAGTTGGGCTCTCATATATCACGTATAACTAAAAACCTCGGCGAGCATAAATACCCTGTCAGTGTCCCTTTAAGCGAGAATGGAGGTCTTTGACGTCATTTTCGTTGAATGTGCTCGCGCACACTGGCGGCTGCTGGCTCGTGGAAAGAACGCGCGCCACTTATTATGGGCACTAAATTCTTTGGTTCAGTATCCCTTTAAGCGATGAAAAACAAATAAAAGAAACCTTGTCTGCTTGGATCGCTCGTGGAGGTGCGGAGAATAACAATAATATTTAAAAAGATATTACACGCGCTCGCGGTAAGCACGAGGAGGGATACAACTCACGTGACTTCCGGCGATGCCTCCCTTCTGTCCGCCCCGACACCTTGCGGTACACTATTACGTCACAGTGCACGGCGGGAACTTTGAATTGGGCCTCATATTTTTGTTTTTTTATAAAAAAAAACTAGGCAACTCTATAGTGAAACAATTTTTTTTTTTTGTAATGTCCTGATATGCCATTTTAACGCCTAGCATGAAAAAAACTTTTTTTTTTTTTGGCGTGTCAATTAGGCCTTCTGCGCTGAAGCTTTGAACAAACTGTAGCGCCCTCATTTTGGGTAGTACAAGCTCACCTGATTGAGCCTCGCACTACCTATGGCACGCCGATTGATCTTCTTTAATCCTGCGTGGTGATGAAGAACGAAAAAACACCTTTGGACACCAGACATCGGCCAGACTCAACGTTGCAAGACAATCGAAAATGCCAAATTCATGACACCACCGCTAGGGCACACGTATCTTATCTCTGGGTGGTGACGTCAGAACACCTGTGTTGCGACGCTTTCATTTTTTTTTTTCTTTTTCATGTCTATACTTTGGAACGCGTGAAACGGCGTCCCTTGACTCAAGCTCTTAGCTTTGACAGCGTTCGAAGTTTTGTTGTTTCTTTGTATTTTCATCGTGATCTGGCGCTCCGCTCCAGAGCAGGCACGCTTCTGCATGCGTGACAGTTTGAGACGCTAAAATTTGTACTACCCAAATTAAGTCACAACAAGACCCTTTTCGCAGCACCCCCTGGGCAGCGGAGGAGGCCCATAGGTCTATTTTCATAGAGATCAGTGGATCGGATGCCATCATGTCCTTCTGGTTAGGCTGATGTAATTCTTTGTAGTACCCAATGCCGACATCACGCGTTCTCGTGAAGATTATAATCGAACAGCCGGTGACAAAATGCTGCGGTTGCAGTGTCAATGCCAAGAGCTTATTCGGGGAGACGCGCTTTCGCGCGCTCCGGAAGAAACAATTTGCAGTGGCTTAGCTCGGCTATGCCAGCATATACGTAGCGTAAGCTTTGGACCAGCTGGTTATTCTTAGCTTTCCTGGTTGTCTAGGATTAGCTTGATTATCATGCTTACTGCTGCTTCAATGACACACAGACGGTATACGCATTATGTGACTATTTCGGGATCCGATGAGTTTAGCTTCTCTGCTCTTCTGCGCCGCTGAGCAGCAATTTCGCTCTCCTCCATGGCTATTGGCGACGTGACCGATCGAAAGCGTCTCGGTGGTCGGCCCTCCACAATTGGTCGAATGCTGACTTTGACGTCAGCGAAGGATTCCTCATCGACGGAAATAAGAGTAATGTAAGAACTTCGATTTTGACGGTGTTGGCAGTGTTGGTTTAAAAGCGCAATGATTTCTAGCTTCCCCCATGCTAATTACAAGCACCGTCGAACTTGTTGTTCACAGATAATGACGTCACGAAAGGTAACCATAGGAGGGCGCCACCCAAACATCTCGCCGCTAATACCACACTGGCAAACGCCCCGCTATATGTATAGGAACTGATTACGGTGATGGGGCCCCTCACTTTAGAAACTGCACTACGGTGACGGGAAAACAGCAACCGATGCAGATGTCCAATGGATTGCCCATTCCGGAAGAACTCTATTTGAATCGTTCCCGATGTCTTTATCTGCTAGCTAGCGACTTGCGCATGCGGAAATATCAATACCGGGGTCAAGGTAGCATGTTCCATGCATCCAACAAAGTGTGGGTGTATTTTCTGTAAACGTGAAATACGTGTAACCAATACATGGGTTGCACCTGACGTCATATCCTTCCTCCTTTCTGGTGGCCAAAACCTGCTGTTATACTTCGTTTCACCTTATCTGCGAGCGAAGGCAAAGCTGGAAGCGCGAGCACGAAAGCTCCGTGCCTTGAGGCTTTGCTCGAGCGCGCGAGCTGGGCAGAAACGCAAAAAGCGCTGGTCTCGCGCTTCTAGCTTTGGCTTCGCTCGCAGATAAAGTGAAACAAAGTATAATGAAGCTGTGCTCACTCGTTTCCGCTCGCTCGCGACGCTCGTGTACTGCTCGTAGAATATGCACAGTAAAGGCTACGCTCGAGGAAGTTCGGCCACCAGAAAGGAGGACCAAATTACGTCAGTGCAACCTATGTATGAGTAAAATTAATGACTTTATTGTAACTGCTCAAACTGAAATTAAAGAATATAAAAAAGTGCCTCGTGGCGCTGTGGGTTCAGCGTCGGCTTCAGGAGCTGGGGGTCGGCGGTTCGAATCGCCTTCTGGAAGATACTTTTTCTCAGTGACGTCCTCGCGCATGCGCTGCACGGCTCTCCAGGAGCCACGCGAAACTGCTCAACCTCGGCCAGTGTAGCTTACGCTACAAAAAGAAACAAAAGCGTCGGGAACAAAGTGGTCAGATGTCATCACCCTAAGCAAAGAGCGCATGAAGGCAACCTTGCTTCAGACAGCTTCAGGCAGACGGACTTTGTTCTGCAGAAAGAAAGGGACATGTTGCGAGATAAGTTGCATACTTGGGCTGAACACGATGAAAAACAGCGCTAAAAAAATAACAAGAAAAAAAGGAAAGAACACGGGACAAAGACGCGCTGTCGCACAACTGAAATACATTATCGAAAGAAAAAAAAAAGAGGAATGTGAGTCGGCGCGCGTTTGTCCTCTGTTTCTTTTGATTTTGTCGCCTCTTTTTGAGCATTGTTCTTTATTATTTAACGATCACCAACTAGCCCAACCTACGAACTTGCTGCAGAGCTTTGGCTCCTTCGCTGTGCTTTACAGTGAGTGGAACGTGGACAAAAGGAGTTTGAAATAAGGACTTAACGCAGGTAACTGATTTTCTCCACTGCCCAATATTCTGACGAGCCTTACATGGCAAGCATGTTTTATTTTATATTTATATTTTTCCATCCGGCCTATTTTTTTCTCAAACATGGGGCTGAAGTATTAAGCAGCGAAAGGTTTAACTTTATCTTGGCCAATTTTCACGTTTATGCTTATGACGCTAGCGCTCTGATTGAGAGTACCTTCCAATGTTGTAAACTCGAACGACAGGACACCGTTTACTAGTCCAAAATTATGGGCAGCACGTATTGCCAGAGAGGTGCCTGCGAAGAACGACTTTTTTTTATCAGTAATGAGTACGAACTTTCGGGTTTCAAGCTGTGATACCTGAAGAAGCGTGCCATACTCTGGAGCCGCAGGCGATCAATTGGAAAAGTACAAAGAAACGGAAAAACTCGAGACGCCGCCATAGCACAGGTCAAAGCTACGACGTTAAGCGCCGGAGCCGAGGGACGCCGTCTCACATGCACAAAAAAAAAAGAATCATCGCGACGTTATACAAGGCATGACGTCACCACCCAGTGTTAGAGGAGGCGTAGTCTGGTGGTGGTGGTGCTGGCGTGAATCCCGCACTTTCGACTGCGTCGCTAAGCGGAATCTAGCCGATTTCAGAAGCGGAAAAATCTTTTCTTCGTACTTCAACCATTGATCTGTATTGTAGTAAGCTGGATCGTTGATCAAGAGCCCGTTGGTGTCCCCACCGGCGGCCATTGCTTGACACCAGGCAATACACGCAAGTCTATGGGAGAAACGCACAAAAGCAAGAATATTGAAGCATGTACGCTGTGCTCGGAGGCGAGTATTTTATGGTGTGCTGCGATCCTTATGTCGGGTTGTTGGTACGCAAGCTATTTGACGGGCTTATCGAAAAGCAGCCAAGAAGTTTCAGTGCCGACAACAGCTTTGAAACGGGAGAGTGGCACTTTTTCTAGCTTTTCCCATAGCTTTTCCCACACTCGGCTTTTCCCACACTCGGCCCCAGCTGCCGAGGCCGCGGTCCGCGATCCAGCCTACTACAATAGACATTAGTGACTTCAGCACTACACACAAGCTCCAAGCCACCAAGCCTTTTGGAGCTTGCGCTACCAAAAAAGAGGGCGCCACAAGTAGTGCAAAGTCCAGTGGGAATCGGTGGCCGAGTGAGCTAGCGCACACCAGTTCGGAGCACGTGGAGCGAAAGCACGCGCAGCAGAACCCAGAGATCATGGGTTCAAACCCCACCCCTGCCCGTTTTGATTTGGATGAACATCGTACCGGCGTGTGGTCGTGTATCACTACTGCGTAGTGCACATTAAGGGCCCCAGGCTAGCGGTTTTACCGCACTGGTTAAATTGTTCATCTACAGCTGGGAGACAAGTCGCCCGTTGAGGCAGACTAACTTCAGGTTGTATGAACGTACGTACAGCAGTTTTTTTTTTTTTTTTGCTAAATCAGTTATGTGTGTTTGTTCTACCCAAAAGGGGGCGCCACAGTTAGTTTAAAGCTTACAGTCCTATTCCGAGTGCAGGTGATCCAAAATGCATATTTGGCGCACCAGAACTCAAGGAAGGGCATGCCACACGAACGGGAACATTGATAACCCGCAGACAACACGTGATGACGATGCATTTCGCGTGGAGTCACTGGTTGAGGTCGGGGACAAACAAAATCACGTGGTCGAATTCGGAGGGTAAACAAGCGCTCGAGTTGCGCAAAGAGTAAATGGACTTGCACGCGGTATAGCCTTTGAGTTGGAGTCACCTTCCATCTTTAGCTGCCGACTCAAACATCGCATACTTCTTTTAAATACGTATTCCAGAACGCAATCCCTCACAGCAATATTTGCAAACTGTAACAAGAAATTAAGCACTCAAAAGGTAAGTCATTTCCGATTAAACTGGCCACGAATCCTTTATCGGGCATCCTTCCAGTCGCTAACAAAATTGTGCGTAAAAAAAGGAGCTTAACAAACAAAATATCAGGCACAATAAGAATTGTGCAGGTACCGACACCCTTAACAATGGACAGCGAATGCAAGCTGGAAGCTTCTTTGTCAACAGATTCGAAGGGTGAATACAGACAAAGGGATAGCTCGAGCGCAATTTGGACAAGAGCGCAAGCATACGAGGCGGCAACTTTGGGAAAGGCTTCGACTGCACCTGCAGTCAGAGTGGAAGCCGGTGCCGGTTCGCAGTCCCTTCTGCAGAGAGTGTTCAAGTTGTAAGGTCTCCTCATTTTTCCTCTAGACCTGGGGGGCTATGTTGCGCTTTTTGGACTCCCAGGAGACTAGGGAGAAGGAAGTGACGTCGACAACGCAGCAAATGCATATTGGATGTTGATTTTGTTTTCTTCTGTCAACATCCAATCTGCGTTTCTCTAGTCGTTGACGTCACTTCCCTCTTCCAAGTCTCCTGGGAGTCCAAAAAGCGCAACATAGCACCCCTGCGCCGCCTTCCCCGCCTCAAAACGTCATTATTAGTTGATCCTCGCAGCATAATCTAGCTTGCGTCAGCATGGGCACCAGCGCGTTGTGCAGCGTCTCACAGCGAGTGCGACGCAAGCATGCGCCGACGCCAAGACGGTCGTGCAGCGTCGCTCGTCGAGCTTCAAGGCCGGTTTTCACATGCAGCGAAGCGCTGATGTAGCGCTGCTCACGTGTCGTCAGCTACTTATCGTCTGCCATGAGCAACAGTTTTGGCGGTGCGATACAAAGCTGGTGAACGCTCCCGTCAGCACGCGCCCAGCGCGAGGTCAGCGCTACGCTTGTAGCGCTCCGCTGCATGTGTGAACAGGCCTTCAGCGTGTCTGCCGCTTGAGGAGGGTCGGGATCCACTAACGATGACGTAATGCGCAGGCCTTCTCTTCTTGGCCATAGAGTTATTATAATGTACGCTAGAGGTTTAGCAGGCGCTAGTGTGCCGATGCAAATTGAAGCAGACAGCTACCAGTCAAAAATTGGCCTCCGGCGATCCATTCCTGTGGGCAAAAAGCGGGTGATTTGTTGTTTGTATGCCCTTCATCCTAGGAGCAAGTATTTCAAATAATTCTTACGTGCTAAATAGCTTGGAACATTTCTCGGACACGTAGAGAAACATATTGATCAGTTCCAGTTATTTTTACTTCAAATTCACGGCTTTAATCAACGCGCTAAAATAGCTTGCATTTACGCACATCAGCGCAAACACGGCGTCGGTGATTTTTTCGCAGAGGTTGAGGAGTTGCGTTTTAAACAAACGAATGACATCTGGAGAATCGAGAAAGACGGCAAGAAATATACAGTGACACTGACACTGGATCAGGAACTCCCTGTGCTTGTTGTCAATCAAAGTGAAGGCGACGTGCTACGATCTGCAATAAGTAAGTTTAACTTTATTCTCTCTGCTCGTGTATTTGTGCGAAGATGCTTGTCCTAGCGCTCAAAACAACATCCGTACGCTCGAAATCTTTGAAAATATGGAAAATCCAGAAAATAGGTGCCCGATAAAAGCTACCCAGCCTATGAAATAGTACAGAGACACGTCTTTCATAGCCCACGTATTTTATTCTTTACATTTTGAGTGTTTTAACCGCTCGTAAAGTTGCACGACGGGGTCAGTTTTATACATTGAAAAAGCCCGCATATTAGTAGCATTTAATCAACGTCGGAATGCTGACAAACCTTTGAGTGTGTCAGCATTCCGATTTAGATTGAAGAGTTAAACGGCTTAATTCAAGTATTTCATTCTGACCTTATTTTTGGTACCGAATCATGGTTAGATGAAATAATACTGAATGCTGAACTTTTCCCCCCGGAATTTGACGTGTACAGAAGGGACAGAAATGGACACGGGGGTGGGGTGTTCCTCTTAGTTAGCAAGTCTCTAAACAGCGTGATGATTGATGTGGGAACAGAACAGCTTGAAACGATATGGTGCCGGATACGAACCCCTAATAAAGGAGATATGGCTATTGGGGTTTTCTACCGTCCCCCTGGAACCGGTGTCGCGACCCTTCAGGCTTTGAACGTTGTTGTTTCTGTCTTACCTGATAAGCAGATATTTCTTGCTCGAGACTTTAATCTCCCAGAGCTAAAATGGCATGGGGATGACATCACTGTGCCAAATGGGGCTGTTTATGCTGAATTTGATGATATCTGGACAACTTAAGGTTTCGAGCAATTTGTCCAGGTTCCAACTAGAGGCGAAAATATGCTGGATCTACTGTTGTGTAATAGTGAAATAGTTCATGATGTAGCCGTCCTACCAGGAATTAGCGACCACAAGATAGTCACTGCCAGCTTGACATTCCCTCAGCTTTTCCGTGCCCAGGATAATGACAGAAAAGTCTTTATGTACGATAAAGGTAATTTTGAAGCTATAGAGAAAGGGCTGACTGAATCTTTCGAAGATTTCAAGCGTTTCGCTCTAGAAAACAGTGTAGACGCTACATAGGAATTTTTCAAAAATCGTTTGTAGGAATTAATAGGCAAATACGTTCCCGTTAAAATAATACGTGCAAAAGCAATGAATGAAAGCCCTGGATGACAGCTTCCGTAAAAGAAGTGATAAAAAAGCGCAGACGTGGGTATAAAAATCATAAATTACACCCATGCATATCGGCAGCCGCAGAGCTAGAGAAACTGAATGTAACCTATAAGGTCGCTATTACCACTGCAAAACGCGAGTATCTTGTTAAACTTTCCGATGGCATGCGACTTAGTAGCAGGGAATTTTGGAAATACCTCAGAAAGACGCGTAAGGATAACATGGGAATTCTAAATACCTTGGGGAAGTAATTGAAGAAAGTTACAAAAAATCAAGCTGTTTTTATACATACTTCCAGTCTATTTTTGCCTCCAGCGTCAGAACTCATTCTTACCCCATCTCAATGAACAAATTGTGAATCAAATGCCTCCGGTCGTCATCAGTGTAGAAGGGATAAAGAAGTGCTTAGATGAGCTTGACATTAAAAAGGCTGCAGGTCCCGATGGTTTGTCACCGAGAGTGTTAAAATTATGCTCATTTGTTGTGTCTCGCTACTTAGGGATTATTTTTTGTATATTTTTTTTTACCTGGGAGTGTACTCCCAGGTCAATGGAAGATGACGTGTGTTACGCCAATCCATAAGCACGGATCAAAACACAATGTAGAGAATTATCGCCCCATATCACTAAGCTGCATATGTTGCAAGATTTTAGAGCATATTGTTTATAGTAATGTTGTGAGGCATTTCAATACAAATAGATATTTCTCTTCTACACAACATGGTTTTAGAAAGGGCCTCTCATGCGCCACACAGCTCGTAGAACTTTCTCATGACTTGGTTTCAACTGCTGAGGAGGGAGGAGAAACGCACGCCATCTTTCTTGATTTACGCGAGGCTTTCGATAAAGTGTCTCACTCTTTGCTGCTACACAAACTGAGCTCCCTTAGCCTTGATGAAAACATATACCGTTGGATTGAAAATTACCTTTCTGGGAGAAAGCAGTGTGTCGTCATAAACGGTGCAAGCTCAGATCTTGTTGATGTGACTTCTGGCGTGCCGCAGGGTTCTGTGCTGGGACCTCTTTTATTTCTCGTGTTTATTAATGACATATCATCGACCATTAACTCGCCCATAAGGCTGTTTGCGGACGATTGTGTTTTGTACAGCAGGGTAGACAGTGTTGGTGATTCAGCTTTTTTGCAGTCGGACCTAGATGAAATATCGGATTGGTGCAGGATTTGGGAGTTGGGCTTAAATGTGGAAAAGTGTGTGCAAGTCATTTTTTGGGAGGAAACGTAACCCTGTCACATCATGCTATTTTATTGATGATCATAGATTAAGTAATAACACTGATGTTAAATAATTGAGAATTTCTTTGTCAAACACCCTTTCTTTTAATGTTCATGTCACTGAAACCGCTAAGAAAGCCAGCCGCACTTTAAATTTTCTTATTCAAAATTTACGCGGTGCTCCACAGAAACTAAAAGAGACTGCCTATTGCTGTTTAGTAAGACCTACACTGGAATACGCATGTGTTTTGTGGGATCCGCATCAGAAGTACCTTGCAGATAAGTTAGAAAAACTTCAAAACCGTGCGGCGAGATTTGTAACAGGAAATTATAGTAGAAACAATAGCGTAACAGTGACTAAAATGTATTTGCTTGAGAAACTTTATTGTCAAGGCGCAAAGATTTTCGATTGAGGTTCTTGCTCGCAATTTTAATGATATGACTGGTATTGATAAAAGCAACTACATAAAATTACCTAACTACATTTCAAATCGTGTGGATCATACCAGAAAAATAAGGGAAATTTCTTGTAGAACCAAATATAAGAAGTTTTCATTTTTTCCACGCACAATCGCTCAGTGGAACCTGTTACCAGAGTCTTTTTTTATTCGTGACGACGTGAGACCATTTATCTCAGGAAATGGTCTTGATTTTTAAGGTTGTTTATGTTCAATGTTTATGTATTTTCCTTTTTGACAGCCCAGGTTGTATATTCAAGTGTTCTGTTCCTATTTTATTGAGCGTATTAATCCATGGGCTGTACCTGCTATAATGCCAAAGTTTTCGGCGCTGCAGGTTTT
This sequence comes from Ixodes persulcatus, assembly GCA_013358835.2. NCBI lineage: Eukaryota > Metazoa > Arthropoda > Arachnida > Ixodida > Ixodidae > Ixodes > Ixodes persulcatus. Next base: position 48,342 of record JABSTQ010008027.1, on the reverse strand, counting down.
TTTTTCTGTAAATGAATAAAACACACTGCATTCCGATAGTGATTTTGCTTAGATTCGTCGCTTGTCTTTACACATCTGGTGTGGAACACAGGTTTGGGCCTAAAATAAAACAAAGTTTAACGTCGCTCACTGATGAAGAAAAATCTTGTAATGAAAGCAATTACACTTCAACAAAGTAAATAAAGGTACCGTCTGCTCGCTACGAACCAAATAACAAAGGGGATCATTGTTACTCTACGGGAAAGAGATAAAATGCACTCGATTTTTCACATAAAAACACACAGGAGCACCACATAAGTTGAGTGGTTGATGTCGGCTTCAATTTGCACCCCGAAGGTCCCGTAGACACTTGCGTCAGTTGAACTTCTAGCGTATATTATAAAAACTTTATATTCCAGACGGTATTAGAGGCCTGAAAAGCATCCTAAAATATGCACGATCTTAATTGAAATTGTCGCAAACTCCTACACCGCCAGTGTACAACATGGAATTTTTCATTGCTTAGTAAGATGCCCCTTTTGTTTCTAATATCCTTTGTGCTTTTTTCTCTTAAGTAGGTGCATAAGCGCTTCCTACTGTATTGTTAACTTTAATGTGGAAATGCCGTCGGGTGCTGTGTGTAAATTAATACAAGTAACCACATCGTTTTAAAGTCATCAGATGATTGCTGCGCCACATATACCGTATTTTCCGGGCTATAGTCCGCGGACTATACATGTTTAAAAGTTGAAATTTTAGGCTGTGCGGACTAGTTACGTGTGCGGACTATACAGGACTTTTGTTTTTCAATATCGTTGATTATGACGAGACAAGACCGATTTTGTGTTTGAAAGAGTATGTTAATGATGATTTATGTATATATTATGGGTTTCTTTGTGAGCTAAGAAAGCAGGCATTTTTCAAGGTGGGCCATCTGAGATTTTCGTGTCGACCAAGCACCAAGTCTGGACTATGCACCGAGTGCGGAATATGCACCGGGTGCGGACTATGCACCGGGTGCGGACTATCTAAGTAAAAACGTTTTTTTTTGGCCCCAAATTTGCACCTGCGGACTATACACCGGGTGCGGACTATAGTCCGGAAAATATGGTACTCAGGCACAAAAAAAAAAATGTCAACGTTCACCTTCGGAGAGCAGCGTGTTATTATTTGTTATCTGCAACGCCAGATGGCAGCACTACGACTTCCCGATGTTTGCCACTACCTCCAGTGGCGTGACATACTCCGCAAAGTTGTTGCTTCTTTTCCAGGTTTTAACGGGCAGGTGTCATCTGGCACGTCATTAGCAGGAGGATTTTTTGTCTCAAAGGTTGGATTACAAATGTTCAACGTCCCCTACACCATCTTTCTCCTGACAACCGTGTGTAAAGGCAAGGCCGGAATTTTTTATCTTTGCCCCAAATAATATTGTACGCGTGGCCCACAATCATCTGGTCATGCAATTCATAATAGTCTACACCATTAGAACTTTCTAGAGTATTTACTGTACTGCGAAGCACACTGAGCACCAATCCTTTGTCTCGCCGCAGCAAGGTGGTAAGTTGATCTAGGTGATAATCGTTGAACAAGAAAAAAAAAGTGCTCAAAGGACAGGAACAGAACAAAGGGAACAGGACACCTGAGCTGACTCACAGCTGAAATGTAATAAAGTAAAAGAAAGAACAAGGACCAGGCAGCAAAAGGTTGGGAAATTTATGAGGTTGTTTGCGAGCTGCCAGATAATAATATTTATTTATTTGATAATACCTTGAATGCCCCATTGCAGGGCATTACACAAGGAATGTGAAACTAAAAGTTTCAATATAGAAACATAGTAATACAAACTCGTGAGCAACGACAGAAGAGATGGAAAACTAAACATTTCAATATAGAAACATAGTAATACAAGCCCGTAAGCAGGGATACCAAAAATACAAATAAACACAACAACAAAAATGAAGGGCACGTTATTAACACGCTAAGGCTCAGCATCGTTTGCACAGGGATCTAAATGTTCACCTAGTATCTTTTTAAATACGTCCACAATGTTAGTTGTATGTTATCAAATAAAGCATTCTATTCTGATATTGTCAAAGGCAAAAAAGAATTGGCGTAGGAGGTGGTGGAGGCAAATATGGGCTCCATTTTACAGCTGTTGTCTAGTCTTGGAAAAAACTAAATGGGACGTGGGAGTAAAATTTTTCTAAGCGTAGGGTTGAGGTGATAGATCTTGTAAAACTGAGTCAATCGAGATATCTTCCGCCTTAAAGCGAGCTCAGGAAGATTCGCTCGCTTTCGCAAACAAGAAACACTAGTGTAAGAAGAATGATCAGAAAAAAATTAATCTCAGACCTCTGTAAAGTGTCTTGGGTATTTTTAATGCGAAAGCATTAACTGTCCCATGGAGCGAGCCGACGTCATCAGCTTTGAAGCCGTGCCAAACGGCACCTTAAATCCTTTCTCCAAGTGAAGCGAGCTCCCAGCTATGAATACCACGCGAAAAGCCTAGACAACGGCACCTAGTTTCCCCGATCCCAAAGGAGCGGAGTAAAGCTGATGGATTGCGTCTTCGGTCCCATTGGCTGGCGCGCGTCGTAGTTTCAAAGAACAAGGCTCCCATTGGCCGCTCCGCGTCAGTTTCAACGACCGCCACCCCGTGGCGCTGCATGTCCGTCAGCGCGCCGGTAACACGAAACGTCCAAGGTCAGAGCGGCGAGGAGAGGGCTCGCTCTGCCGTCGACGCAAATACGCCGCAGACGAAACAAGGGAGCGGAAAAATGACGTGCATGCTCTCGCATTCACAGCTCATAAGATGTGCTGAGGTTTACCTCGAACCTTTCTTTTCTTTTTCTTGTTTTTTTTTTTTTTTTTTTTAATTCTCACTGCGTATTACGTTCGTATTCCTTTATTTATCTACCTGGTTTCTTTTATTTTACTTTCTTTGTTACATATTTCAGCGGTGAGTCAGCGTGTATTTGTTCCGTGTTCTCTCCTGTTGTCCTGTCCCTTTGAACGCTGTTTTTTATGTTCTTTGTCTTACTTCAACCTGTTCAGGAAATGAGAAAGGCAGTCGTTATCAGGCTAAAATGGTCATGGAGTTTGAAAAGTGGAGGTTGCCATGTTTTCCCCAAGACCCCCCGATGCCAATCACTCCGTTCTCGGAACTGATTGTAGAAAGATGCATCATTGGCTTTCCGAATGCATTGTGGGAAGTGCACACGCAGAAGCCTCAGCCAAGCAGTCGGCATATATGCTCCAACGTACAAGTGACCGACCACTTAAAAAGGCGCACGTCGTGGCTTTAGACCCTTTTCAGAAGTGCACGCCATTTAGCGGCTGATGCGCCAACTATCCGAGTCCGCCATTGTTTGGGCGCGCACTCCGGGCATGTATTGGACGAAGCGTCAGCGTCAACGTTCGGTTTGAGCTCGGCTCAGCTCGCATCGAGAAAGAGTGTTGCGTGATTGTTCCGCGATGACTCGGATCCAGTCAAACGCTTCGTGCCCAAGAAATTGCGACCGCCAACGTTGCTTGATGGAATTTTGAAAATGGTATTTTATGTTCACGCTTGCTTCCTGATTCGTTCTTCGACGTTCTTGTCAGTTAATGCCGTGGTCTCATTGGCTGCTGGACAGATAATAAGATGCTATGAGCTCGCTACTTCCTGCATTTCTTGAGCTGTCCGTGACTGTAGTGTCTTGTAAAAAGCGCCAGACTCATAACGTCTCCTACATATTCGCTGCGATATCATTTGTGACAGTTAGACCTGGATGAATGACAGAAATATAAACTGACGTGACACTGAGCATTACATGAGCATGGCGCACATAATGCTAAACAATATGTCGCAACTTGTATTTTTAACAATTTTGTTTTGAAATTTTCGCGTTTTGGATTTCAGGCAAACGGGGCAATATGTAAATATGTAGCCCCTCCTTCGTGGTAATCATATATCAAAAACAAACTAAGGTTATTCGCATGAATTCTCATTTGTCGTATTTGTGTATTCAAAAGCACCGAAGTAGATACCGTGTTTTAATTAGGCTGTTTTCCGCCAGTAATTTGATCGAAATTAAATCATTGTACAGCCTTGCGCGCAGCATTGTAGAAATTTTTGTGATAAATATCACTGGAGAGTTTAAATCATTGAAACACTTTAAATATCATGAAAGACCAAATGTTCTACGTCTTTAAGATCATATGCATCAATTAAAGAATGTCAATATTTTCTATTTAGCTATCCTTTAGGCCGCCATAACTGTTAAAGCCCTGCCTACGGTAATATTTTGTCATGACGATTTCCTGCAGTTGTGAACAGCGTAGAGTCCACCCATTCTGGTAGCTTCCAAACTCATGAAGGCGGAGAAAGCAGCGACTTGGGGCCACCCGAGAAGGCAGAAAATACACCTCAAGCGCCACCAACATTAGAAACTGTGCACGCCGAGATAGCAGACCTCGCACAAGAAGCTCCATCAAGCTCCTCTAACGGTGTGTTCTATCAAATTCTAAATATACATCTTGTGAAATCAAAGCTATCCTAGTGGCGTAGTGCCGCGCAAGGCATCTTGGGAACCCATTGGGCACTAAGGTTTGGCTTCGACTTGCCAACCTCACTTCACAACATCCCGTCACGACCAAATACGGTCCTTGGATTTTTAAACAAGTGACTTTCCTTGAATGTGTAATACTGTAGATGTAGCCTCCCAATACGAATAAATGCTGTAGCACGTTTTTTTGGCTCCCGACGTGCCTAAAATTGTGCGCAGGTAAACACAGGACTAAAATAGCACATTTGAGAAGTATATGCGGCCGGTCATCCTGTTCCATCATCTCTTCAATGTCCTCGGATTCTTATATTATCCGTGAGCCGGGAGGGTCTTGGTGCACTTTGAAGTGATAGCCGGGCCGCCGGAAACGTATACGGGATGCGGCCAACCGTAATCCTTTTACTCACTAAACCTAGGCAGGTACTTACGACCGCTGGAAATCTGTTTTAACGCGAGCTCTAACGAAAATGAATGGGTGCAATGGAAGCGAGAGCTGACTTTATTTTCATGCAGTGCTGAGGTACTCTATAGCTTCGTCAACGGGGCAACAGAAACCGAAACCTTACTACTTGGCCAATGGGTCCCATAATGCAACGTGCGCAGTGTTGCGTGCAGAGATTTTTGGAAGTAGTATGTTTCAGCGAGGCCGCGGTCATAAAATGACCGCAGTTTTGCGAAGCGCCTTTCGGCTCGAATGTTACCGAAGAGCATGAACTTTTTTCAGTCTATGAACGTTGGCCTCTTTCAGTGCGTTCTTGTGGGGCGCATAGGTAATAACCATCACTATCAGCTTACGTTATATGACTATGGCAACGTTACTAGAACACTCAGTTGGGAAATTCACCCTTGAAACCCGGACCGCTCGCATTCACCGAGACCGAACTAGATACGATCACAGCGCCGCCCTTTAGCGACGAGTCAAAACATTAAAGTTGATTTATATAGTCACTACGAGACGGCACTGCGAAATGGCACCACCGACCCTTGCGCGACTCGACTGGACTGGTGCGTGCAGCCGTGCAGTTCCCCGAGTAGGCGCTGCGGGAGAAATTGCGGCATTGCGATCGCGTCTAGTTTGGTTCTCGAGTACGGATCGGAGCCACCTCTTCAAAACAGGCTCCTATGGTAATTTGCCAAATGAGTTGTTCTAGTAACGTTGCACTATGGTCACTGACATCCTAAGAAACACCCGGCGTGGCGAGTCCCGAGCATTCCATAATCGCTCTGGAGCAGATAAGTCCGCTGCATTAGCCCATAAAAACGCCGAAGAACAAGTTACAAATTAAGAGGGAACATAATTAGCCACGCCGTGCTTCTATCGATCGAGACCTCACTTAAAGACGTAATGATTGATGCGAGCAAATCACTAAGATCTTCAAAGGTGGTACCTTCAAAGATCGAGTGTGTACTATCGTACTGCAATGACAACACCAATCATTGGACTTCAATTTAAGCAGTTTGTCAGATGAGAAAGGCGCCCTGTCTCATTCTCCGGTGGCTATGCAGCATCAGTGGCGAACCGGGATAAACCCATTTTACGATAGAGGCGGCATTTCCATTGGAGGCTATATGCCTGTCGCCCTTGCAACTTATCTAATATATACAAGCAAACTTTAAAAAAAGCAGTAAAATGAAGAAAAAAAAAATTAATTTTAGGGGACACCTCATTTATTTTTTTTCACAAAAAAAAATTTCTGCCCTATATTTACGCCGTTAGACGCAATTTAAGTGTAGGTAGCCCGCCCTAGGCCCCGCGCAGGAACGTTTTTCACTAAGCTCCTTATATAGGTTCACGTTGTTTGGAGAGGTGATTGACATCTTGAACGTCCGTTGTAAAATTGTTTCCGCCTACCGTGACAAGTTTTTATTCGACAATATTTAGAAACAAAATATTCATAAATAGTCATAATTGTTTTCAAAACTATGCCAAGATTGCCTTTTCCGCGTGAACCATAGCCTCCTACTGACAAAGCCTGGCAGATCGGCACGAGAAGCGGCCGCCGAAATGGAAAAGGTGGAGCGGCAGACAACGGATGAGAGGAGAGCCACGTGACTGGCGCCCCGCTGCGGCGAGACGCCGAAACACACTTCTCCCGAGCGAACGAGTGTCTTTCGGGTCCTTGCCGCTGCAAAAGCTCTGCGCTGACGTCCAGGTTCCCCGAGAAATGGCTCTTTGATGCTTTGTGCTACCAGATCTTCGCGCTCCAAATCTTCGAACGGGCACTCTATAGCTTCGTCGTCGAACTGCCTGGCTTTGTGAGTAGAGAGGGGGCTATGATCCAAAGCAACTAGCTCGCCCTCTTAGGTCTACCCACCAATCATTCGAACCAGAGCTCGGCGTTCCGACGTCCCCTCGCTTCTCCTCCTCTCCCTCAATGTATCGGCGCATAGGCTCCCAGAAGACGGCTTCCCGGTGTAGTCGTTGGCAAGCTGTTGAATATCTGCTCGGTCAAGGACTGAGAGGAAACCAGAAAGGCCCGCACCCCGACGTCCCACTTCTCTGATTTACTCATCACCGCATCGCTGGGATACAACCTCAGGGTTGTATACCGAAGCGGTGCCCTTTCGTAAATATTCCTGCTGCTAGTTTATTCTTCATTTTTCGTAAGTTTTTTTTTTCTTAAATACGATTGGCAGAACTTCTACATCTCGTCTCTGTCTTCATGACATTTTTCTTTATCGCTTCCTCTCTTGTCGTTACATATTGAAAGCTGGGGCTTTCTCAGAAGACTTTGCGTGCGTACTATCACCATGCCCTTGGAACATCAATCATTGGTCTTCAATGTATGCAGTTTCTCCACTGAGACAATCGATGTCATCCTCCCATGACTATGCGGCCTCAGTGGCGAGTGAGGCCGAAGACATTTTACGACTGGGGCAGTGTGTCCCCCTACGACCGATATCGCACACCGTTCCCATTCGCTTAACTGATTGAAGCAAGAACTGCTGTGATCAGGTAATGACTGATCTGCAAAATCATCTTAGGGCAGTGACATGCATCCGGGAAAAGAGCTACCGTATTTTCTAATATAAAAGCAGAGTTTTTTTTGTTTTTTTTTTTTCAATCATTTTCGTTTTACACATCGGTGCGACCTTATGTTGTTGTTGTTTTTCTTTCGCTACAAGTATTTAACTGCGGAAACGCGGGTGCTATATCTCTCGTTTGGTTCGTTGGTGAGAATATTGAAAATTGTTCTCGCTAGCGCATATATCGCGATTATTACACACATTCTGGTTTTTCAACGCAGTTTCTCCGCGTAGACCGCACTAACATATAAGTGCGAGACTTATAGAAAGGTGTGACTTACAGGCCGGAAAGTACGGCACCTCTTCACAAAGAGAACGTAAAAGTTTCATCACTAATTAACGATGTTATTTTATTCCTCCAAAATGCATGTTTAGATGATGATGACGAAGACTACGATATTGAAGACCCCATCACGTTTGGCCCCGGCAGCCCTGGTAAAATAATGTAACCTTTAAAATCGAATGTAGTTCTCGGGTTTAAATATCTGGAGCGTCTACAGTCCCCGCAAAGGACTTCGGAGAGCTAAAGTCCCTAGATAAGAGCTTCCTACATGTAGCGACATTCTTTGAAGCGCCGACTGCGTGACGGTGCGGGTTTTAGGAAGCGAATGACGGCGCACAGCAGAGGTCTGGAACTCTGAACTGGATAACGCCATTTTGTTTCAGCGGAATGTGCTTTTTCATTTGTATTGGTCATCGTTACTTGTAAATGAAGTATCTTGTAAATGAAGTATCAAGGGACTTTAGAGAGAGCCAGTTGATGCAATATGCGAAGGAAACTCGACCAATGACGGAACTGACAATAGGTGTAGACCTTCAAATTTTGTCTGCGCTGTGGCACTGAGCGTGACATTGCACTATGCTAAGTGCCACGGCGCAAACGGTGTTATGAGGTCAGAACACATTTTCAGCCTTATCATTGGCTGGGCTCCCTCCATGTGGACGGCAGCGATTGGCTTTCCTAAGTACTTCGCGACAACGTCGACGCTTCGGATTTTCTAAAGCGCACCCCTAGTGACGGATTGTCGGACTTGATATTCACTAGTCCAGTCCAAACCACAGTATCTGTGTATGGGGAAGATTTACGCAAACAACCAATGAAAAAAAATTATTTGAGTTGCAAAAAAAACTTTTCGGTTTCTTGAACGCCTTTGAAGATTAACCACTCGGTGCGTTGTTTTGTGTTTTTTTTTTTTTGTCGAAGGCACGGTTTATTAATTATTGCGCAAATCGCCATTTCTAAATGATATATTATTCCATTTAAAAAAAGAAATTGGCATAACTCTTACGAGCGCCTAGAAACGATCATCAAGAAGCAAGCTTGTGAGGATAACATGTCGCGCCCTGCGTTTATTGAACTCTCACTCTCCATACAGTCTAATATCCGCTCACCAAATAAAAATGGTGAGATTATGGTGTGGATCAACTTGCATCTTTCGTCGGGGTTATAGAAAGCGGATTCCCTATTATATCTCAATGGCATAAGCCAGCACTTTATTTAGTGCATCCGGAAGAACAATTGAGCAAAATATTTCTATAACTTTATAATCTGCAATGTTCATGTCTATTAAGATCTGTATTCCTTATCTTTTTTTCTTCTTTACAATGTTTTGTCGTGCTTTTTTTTCGAGTGCTGCAATTAAGCTACTAAAATCTCGTTTCCTTTTTTTTTTTCTTCTTGCCCTAGTTGCCTAAATTTGTTTGCCTAAAAATGGGAAGATAAGCAGGCGTACATACCATGTTTTCTTTGTTGTGTCCCAGCCACAACAGCCCCCACGCCGACCTCCACCCCAGATCCCACGGAGCCTACCACAGAGTATGTGCCGGATGCCCCCAGACTCCCGGAGGTGTGCATGCTAGAACCGGAGGAAGGTTTCTGCGACAGTGGAGTGACGAGGCGCGATGAGTTCCGATATTTCTTTAACCACAGTACGGAAGAATGCGAGTTCTTTTCTTACTCCGGTTGCAATGGCAACGGAAATAATTTCGAAACAGCAGAGCAATGTAAAGAACGATGCCAAGGTAAGTATGTTTTATTTATTCTAAAAAAAAACGCATACTTCACTACTCTAAAAAATCAATGAACTTACTGTAGGGCATTAAACTGTTAGAAACAATATATATATATATATATATATATATATATATATATATATATATATATATATATATATATATATATATATATATATATATATATATATATAATATATATATATATATATATATATACAACACAAGGTTTTTTTCGTTGCAATGAGTAGTTTTCGCAATATAGAATTTGTCCACCTTTCGTGAAATATATATATATATATATATATATATATATATATATATATTTCACGCAAGGTGGACAAATTCTATATTGCGAAAACTACTCATTGCAACGAAAAAAACCTTGTGTTGTTTTGGTCCTGGCCCAGGGGCCTATTTAGGAAAATTATTAAAGTCCGCGATAATTAAGATGTTAATTATTGTTGAGTAATTAACTTTCTAATGTTGTGTTTAAGTGCATGGTTTCAATTAGAAAATTGCTCAGCATCATCGAAAAACACTAAATCGGCAAATTGCAGAAAGATAGACGGCACGCGAAACCTTTTACGGCTTTTTGAAAAACCGCCCAAATTCGACGAGTGTTTAAGTTTCGGTTTGCTATCGGAGCGCATCTCGGCCCCAACGGCACCGCACCCCGTGGAGGAATAGTGCAACCAGCCTCTGCTGCGTTGCGCAAGGACAGCGCAGCAGAGGCTGGTTGCACTATTTCTTTACGGGGCGCGGTGCCGTCGGAACCGAGATGCGCTCCTAATGGAGACCGCAACTTAAATACCCTCACTTCGACAACAAGCGCACAATAAAAACACGGGACGAGGAGAGGACGGGACAAGCGCTAACTTTCAACCAAAAAGTTTATTGTCGAACCAGCACTTATATAAGACTGGGCGCATGAAAAGAGTGGAAAAGGAAAGATAAACATCAAAAGAGAGCCAAAGAAGAAAAGTGACGTGCCGCCTACGATAAGAATTCTAATTCAATTTTTGATAAAGCTACAGACGGCCTGCTGACGCATTGATCCCCCGACCTTGCAATCTCGGCCGCTTCCACTATCTCCCTTGTGAGGCCCGAGCGATGAAAATACAAGATGGTCGTTTGTTTGTACAGGGGGTGACACTGGTTTCCCGAGACACATCTTTTACAGTGGGCAGCCAGGTGGCCGTCGGTTGCAACGCTCCTGACCTTATTCTTGTGTTCTAGTAGGCGAACGTTCAAACATCGGCCGGTTTGGCCAATGTAGTGTTTGCCACACGACAGAGGAATTTTGTACACAACGCTACGTCGGCATTTCACAAACACATCTCTGTGCTTGATAGCGCAGATCGGTTTCCGCGCCCGCGTGGGACAGCTCAACCTACACAAAGCCAAAAGCTTGTTAGGCGCCGTGAACAAGACCTTGACCCCTGAGCGTTGCCCAACTTTCTTGAGATTATGCGAGATTTTATGTACGTAAGGAATGACAGCTATCTTTTCCTTAGCTCTTCTTTCTTTGTCCTTTCCTTGGTTATCTGCCTTCTGCTCATCGCTCAAACTAGACTCAATTTTTCTTTTTCTATGCAACCCTTCTGCTACGGAAACAATAACCTGCCTGGGATAACCCGCGGCTTCCAAACGGCCGACCTGCTTGCCAAGGCTTTCATCCAGCGCGTGCCAGCATGACTTCCTGAGAGCGTTAGACAAGAAAGACAGCACAATATTCCTCTTGACCAGTTTAGAGTGTGCCGAGCTGTACGGCAAGGGAGGCTTGTTGGCTCTAGGCTCGTACACCCAACACACGTGATCGTCTACAAAACGAAGCCGCAAATCTAAAAACCTGATGCTATCATGCTCGGGCAATTCAAACGTAAAATTGAGCGGCACAAAACAGGCATTAAAAGCGGTCAAGATACGCGACACAACAGGGTGAGACAACGATAACGATAAAGCGGCATTAATGCTATTCATGGATGAAGGGTCAATAAAACAAGAAGTGTCTAAAACAACTAAAAAGTCATCGACGTATCTGAAAATTTTCAACACTTTAAGCTCACCTAGCCGCTGAAAGAGGGCATTGTCACAACGGGCTAAAAACAAATCACTTAAAACTGGTGCAATGCACGATCCAATACAGACACCCTGTTTTTGCAGGTAAATGTTACCTGCAAAAATGTAATGTAAATGGATTCTTGGAACTTTTATCTTTTTATCTTACTTCAACCTATGTTTCATTTGACAATAACATTTACCTGCAAAAACAGGGTGTCTGTATTGGATCGTGCATTGCACCAGTTTTAAGTGATTTGTTTTTAGCCCGTTGTGACAATGCCCTCTTTCAGCGGCTAGGTGAGCTTAAAGTGTTGAAAATTTTCAGATACGTCGATGACTTTTTAGTTGTTTTAGACACTTCTTGTTTTATTGACCCTTCATCCATGAATAGCATTAATGCCGCTTTATCGTTATCGTTGTCTCACCCTGTTGTGTCGCGTATCTTGACCGCTTTTAATGCAAGTTTTGTGCCGCTCAATTTTACGTTTGAATTGCCCGAGCATGATAGCATCAGGTTTTTAGATTTGCGGCTTCGTTTTGTAGACGATCACGTGTGTTGGGTGTACGAGCCTAGAGCCAACAAGCCTCCCTTGCCGTACAGCTCGGCACACTCTAAACTGGTCAAGAGGAATATTGTGCTGTCTTTCTTGTCTAACGCTCTCAGGAAGTCATGCTGGCACGCGCTGGATGAAAGCCTTGGCAAGCAGGTCGGCCGTTTGGAAGCCGCGGGTTATCCCAGGCAGGTTATTGTTTCCGTAGCAGAAGGGTTGCATAGAAAAAGAAAAATTGAGTCTAGTTTGAGCGATGAGCAGAAGGCAGATAACCAAGGAAAGGACAAAGAAAGAAGAGCTAAGGAAAAGATAGCTGTCATTCCTTACGTACATAAAATCTCGCATAATCTCAAGAAAGTTGGGCAACGCTCAGGGGTCAAGGTCTTGTTCACGGCGCCTAACAAGCTTTTGGCTTTGTGTAGGTTGAGCTGTCCCACGCGGGCGCGGAAACCGATCTGCGCTATCAAGCACAGAGATGCGTTTGTGAAATGCCGACGTAGCGTTGTGTACAAAATTCCTCTGTCGTGTGGCAAACACTACATTGGCCAAACCGGCCGATGTTTGAACGTTCGCCTACTAGAACACAAGAATAAGGTCGGGAGCGTTGCAACCGACGGCCACCTGGCTGCCCACTGTAAAAGATGTGTCTCGGGAAACCAGTGTCACCCCCTGTACAAACAAACGACCATCTTGTATTTTCATCGCTCGGGCCTCACAAGGGAGATAGTGGAAGCGGCCGAGATTGCAAGGTCGGGGGATCAATGCGTCAGCAGGCCGTCTGTAGCTTTATCAAAAATTGAATTAGAATTCTTATCGTAGGCGGCACGTCACTTTTCTTCTTTGGCTCTCTTTTGATGTTTATCTTTCCTTTTCCACTCTTTTCATGCGCCCAGTCTTATATAAGTGCTGGTTCGACAATAAACTTTTTGGTTGAAAGTTAGCGCTTGTCCCGTCCTCTCCTCGTCCCGTGTTTTTATTGTGCGCTTGTTGTCGAAGTGAAGATGAACCAACACGCCCAAACCTTTTCCCTTCTTAAATACCCGTCGAATTTGTGCGGTTTCTCAGAGAGCCGTAAAATGCTTCGCGTGCCTTCTATCGTTCTGCAATTTGTTAATTTATTGTTTTTCGATAATGCTGAGCCTTTCTCTAATTAAAACCTTGCCTTCAAACACAATATTAAAAAAGTTAATTACGCAACAATACTTAACACTCTAATTATCCCGGACTTTAATAATTATCCTAAATAGGCCCCTGGCCCAGGATCAAAATGACACAAGCCTTTTTCGTTGCAACGAGTAGTTTTTACAATATCGAGTTTGTCCACCTTACGTGAAACACCCTGTATATATATTTATATATATTCACTGAGAGCTTAAGATACGAAAGTATTATGTTTCCGGTTCTTGGTTCGTTCTTCCACGTTCGCCGCTCTCATCTAGACTGCAGAGCGATAATAAGAAAGACTCCTAACGGCCCTGTGTTTTTAACATGTCAATGATCATGGTACATTTATGATTTCAGCACAACAGTCACAGCAGCCGAGTAGAATTACAATATTTGTTTTATTGTTTATATGCCACGACACAGATTCAATCGGGAAAAAAATAATTCAAATAAAGTGTTTAATTTATTCATTCTTCATTTATGTTTTTATTTATATTTTAAAATACTATCAGTCCCTCGTGATACTATCGTAGGAAAGGCCTAAGACAACCCATGGAAGTGCACTAGAGAAAAAAAAGTGTGTTAAAATGAGAAATCGCTGTAAAAATAATAACGAGACATTCGCACGAAGCAAAACGTTCCGACAACCGAGTTTGGATCACCAACAAAAAGAAACTACTTACGAGAGATAGACTAAAATAATGCCCGTCGTTAAAGGGTACTCCGGCGATTTTTTTAGTTACACCAACTAACTAGTATATTTGTTTTATACCCAGCCCTCGCCCTTTCCGGTATTTTATATATTATCTCGAAATTCATAATAGTTATCGATAAATCAGGAAATGAAAATTACGCGAAAACCAAAATTCAAATATACACGCACTTTTTAGTGCCATGACGTCAGTGGCAGGCACGCTTGTCAGTTGAGAAGGCAGTCTAAACAATAGACTATGCCAAGCGTTTGTTCCGTGCTGGTGCACGGGTACTGGAGCGAGCTTGATAAATGTTGGTGTGTTTAGCAAATTTTCAGGCAAATCGAGGACCATGAAGAAATCGGCGACCTTTAACACAATCATCCTCCCCCCTACCTAAAAAAGAATACTGGTTAACAAAATGTATGCCCCACAAAGGTGGTAGCACATGCGCAGAAGCAAATATGTATTGACCATATAAAACTGATTGATAACGTGACAGAAAAGTACACAACGAAAACGGGATACCGGCCGGCCGTTCGTCGAAAGGCAATTCGTTCCAGGGAAATTGGTAGCAGATCAATTCGTCACATACGGCAATTCATCATAAGGCGATTCATCGCTCGGACAACTTGTCGAAAAACCGGAGTTATTGTTTGAAGATCTTGATAATGCAATTACTGCAACAGTGCAAGCGAGCTGGACAAGAATGACAATATTAATCCCTGGAGAAGGGGAACAATGAGGACAAAGGACAAACACAAATCTCGTTTTCTGTGTACTAGATTTTTTAGCGTTCGGTCACTTTTGTTATCCAGCTTCTGTGTAGTACCCTGCTAAGAAAGTGATTTTAGTTAACCTTGGAAGCACAGAACATAAACCTTTCCGGTCTCCTTTGTAATCCACCTCCAAATTTTCTCAGCGGATGCGCGACGCAGACAGAGGCTGCATATGCTCGACACGGAAAGAATGTAGCTCATCCATGTGCGCGACAGAGTCATAGACGCGGCATGCGCGACACAAGCACTAAAGACGCATGCGCGATACGGATGGCATGTGCGCGACAGGAAAGAATGTAACTCGTGCACATGTGCGACACAGACACATACCAAAACTGTGGCGGACGAAACATAATTAGTCAATATCTATTAAAAATTAGTCAGTCTACTTTTTTGTGTGGAGAAAAAATATAATTATATCAAGGAAGGGGGTCGTTGGTAATTGTACTCATTTGGAAGAACTATGCTCGATAAACACCAGAAATGCTACAAAAATTAGAAATATCTGCTTTCGACGAATTGTCAGTGACGAATTGCCCTATGACGAATTGCCCCATGTGACAAAAAGCCCTGCTACCAGTTGACGTGTGACGAATTGTCATTCGACGAACGGTCCTTCAGCCGACAAAAACAACACGTCATTCATAAGGCGACAAATGAGAACAAAGGGATTTAAGTTATTGGCAGGCGACGAATTGTTCTGAAAGAGAATTCCAACCGCTGATAATTAAGAAAAAAAAAATGACTATGTGAAACAATCCTTGAACACCTGGGAGAGTAAAACTATGCTTCTTTAGAGTAAATCTAGACACATCCCGAATCAGATACGTTGTTTAATCAATATGCATTAAGTTATCTATAACCATGAATAAAATGTTCAACTTTTTTTTTTTTTTCGCCTAGTCTTGAGTAGTGGCAAGTTTGATTTTTGGTAGAGTGACGTCGGAGAATCCAGTCGACGATACTTGGAAAAAATAAAACGCAAAGCGAGCCCCTGTACTCGTTTCAATTTTAACTCATCTTCAGCAGTATGGGAATCCCAAATTTCGCATGCATATTCCACTAGTCACCTAATTAGTGTTTTATACGCCAAGAGTTTCGATTAACTCAACTTAGTCCCAAACTACGCCTCAAGTAATACAATTTAGAATTCGCTTTTTTTTTACAATATTGTTATGCGTTCCCCAAAGTAGATCATTCGATATGGTTACTCCCAGATATTTATACTTGCTAACCCTTGCTGTCGGACGTCCGTCAATACTGTAATTCATTCCGGAGAAATGCTCACAGGAGAAATGCTCACCGGAGATAAGCGCACCGGAGAAAAGCTCACCAGAGAAAAGCTCACCCACTTTTGTGCGGGTCTGGAGAAAAGCTCACCAGTCTTTTGAGATACAGAGAAAAGTTCACCTGAAATTAAATTATTATGTAAGGTTTTAGGCGCCTCTCACGCAGGCGGTACACCGTGCAACAGAGTTAGCGCGAAGCCACCTTTCGCATTTTACTTAGGGAAGGGGTTGATCAACGTCAAACTTTTATCGGATACGTTTCTGTCCCGAATGAGCAATTACCACCGCACTTGTAGTTTTAATTTCCACCACTAAAATGGAAGAAGAAAAAAAGAACCCATCGCATGTTTATGTTGACAATGTTACGTAATGTACAGACTTCACGTCAGATCGTTCTGCTGTGTGCAAAGTAGAAAAAATAATGTAAAAGAAAGTCACATTTTTTTAAAAAATAGAAGTCAGATTTTTTTTTAATTTTTATCAGACTAACATTAATGTAGCCCGAAAACATTGAATATTTATCACTATACGCGTATGCATTTCTAAACACGGCAGCTGTTTTCATTATTTCTTCCGATCAATGAAAACAATGCGGAAAAAAGAATTACCGCCATTTTAACAACTTTTTTTTTTTTCGTGAAACCTCGCCATACTAGAGCAAAAACAGTTTAGTTTTCTGTTAGCGGAAAGGCTGTATTGGCTTTTCTTTTTCGCGATCTGATTGTCTTTGCAACAAGATGTTACTTTCCCACTTTTCGTTTCTATCCTTTGCGTTCTGATTTGATTGCAAAAATATTTGACGTAACTGAAGAACGAAGTCGAAGGCAGAAATAAAGCTCAATGCTTCGAATTTCTGTTGCTTTTTTTGTTCAATTTAATTTTTATTTTCGATCAAGTCATACAAAACAAAGTCCTACAAAATTTCCTCGTGTTCCGTCCGATATACTCTTGCCTCTCCTGGGGTGCTATTCTGGTCGCAAACGGTACCTTTCGAGTTGTGACGTATCGAGAAAGAAGGGGCGGAGCCTCAAACTAGAATGATTCTTCTTTGAGGCTCCGCCCCAACGTTCGGGTTCACGCACGCGGTCAGCTAGAATCTGACGATCCCCCTACGTCGCGATGACGTGTCCACGCAGTTGGGGCGCAGAAATCCCCGCATATGCCCCTGTTCTTTTTGTTATCTTCTTTCTTTCCTCCGGGAGTTAGAACGAGCGAATAACGGAAAAAAGGCTACCTTCCGGAAAATGGAGGGAAACAGAGAAAAATAACATCATCCTGTAATAAAATACGAAAGATTATTTCAATGATTATGACGTAAAATAAATTTAGCTAAGGTATCGCAGCTTGTTTTCTCGAAGTCTTTCGCTACGGTCTTTGAAAACAAACATGGCGAAAACCGCGGTAACGACCTTGTGGTGTTTGTGTCTCGTTTGCGTCGTTGCTTTCCCTGTTTCTGCACAATACGGATGGCATTACGAGAAGAAAATATTATGTGAAGGGACGCTGCGACACCGAACATCCTATGTGAAGCCGCCGTGAACATAACCTGCAAATGAAATTTTCTGTTTGCCTGTGAAGGAGACTCCAAATGGATACAGAGCTGACGACGACTCTGTGGTAATATATGACAAGTCATGAGATCGACGCAGAACGCACCGGTTGTGAACATGCTGTGGATGATGCACGAAAGCTTCTTTGGGCAGTTTTATTAATGCTTTGCTCCCTTTGCTCACTGCAGTGATTACGACGGTAGTCCCCATAAGCCATGCTCTTTGCTTTCGGCGCTGAAGAAATGAACGCGACCGCATGATCTCGGGCAGTCTTTTTTACTTACTTTTTTATTTGCAGAAAAGCTCGTGCAAAAACAAAAAAGAAAGAATAAAAAGTTTTTACACGTCCCTACATAGGTACCTCGCTATCCCATTGGCTTCATTGCGCGTGAAGAGGAGGCCTCTCTCGTCGCGCAGCTGGTCACACTGCGATCACACGGTGCTTTTCGACAAGCGGTACTGTCGTCAGAAACAGTCGTCGTGCATAGCGAAGGCAACCGGGTGCTCGCAGAAAACCCGTCATTGTACGCGTTGGTCGAGCCATCGTTGAGCAACAAGCATCGCCGCCATTTTCTACGCTCTAGAATCCTGCCCAAAGCTTGTTCCCCTTCGTGCAATAGAAACAGAAGTTAAAAGCACGAGCACATCACCCCGAACGATGCTTGCACGAACGTTGGCTTGCACTGCGCAAGCGCGCCTGCTCGACAGGGACGTTGAAAGCCCGGAGCACGTTCTTGTAGCTCCTACACCCGCACTAGCTCGCACTCATAGTTAAACAGAAAGTA
Organism: Ixodes persulcatus; assembly: GCA_013358835.2. NCBI lineage: Eukaryota > Metazoa > Arthropoda > Arachnida > Ixodida > Ixodidae > Ixodes > Ixodes persulcatus. Next base: position 29,902 of record JABSTQ010008027.1, on the reverse strand, counting down.
GGGTGTGTCGAGTAATACCGCAGTTAATCTAATTACGTGACTTCCGCTATCTGCTACGTAGGTCGGACGTGGTCATACGTCATTTTGTCGTCACGGTCCGAACTCGGGGACCGGCAGTTACGGCAAATGGTTGCTTTCGTGTTTCGCGAACGTTACCATGGGAACCGCGTGGAATTATCACGCGGGCTGTGGCCAATAGGAGCGCGCGGTTCATAGGGGGGAGGAGTTTTCGAGAAACACGAACATGACCGTTTGTGACCAGAATAGCACCCCTGCACTCGTTGAACCCGTCCGAACGCGAAAGCCAAATGTCGGACTCTGGCGTTTCGCGTTCTAAAGCGTTCATACAAGTGCAGTGGAGACACAGGCTGCTAGCTTTAGCTCTACCCATTAATCATTCCAACCAAAGCTCAGAGTTCTGACGTCTCCTCGCTCTATCGTCTCTTCTTTTACCCAGTTCCTCGTCGCATAGCTTTCACTGAACAGAAGGCTAGGGCGCAGACGAGCTGGTGGTAGTTAAACATAGTTAAAAAAAAAACACCCCGAAACTGGAAAAAAGAAAGGACGGACAAACAAAGAAGTCTGATACCTCTGTGTTTGTCCGTCCTTTCTTTTTCCCAGTCTCGGGGTTTTTCTTACCATGTTTAGCTTTCACTCCTTGCCAAGTTACGCTGAAACTAAGGGTAGAGAGTCCTTCAAGCGTGAGAACGTGTTTTTCGTTTAGTATATGACTTTTAGCAAATGCCCTATAAAAAATAATTACTCGGCCTGCGATGATTTCAATGCTACTTTATTTCACAGTCATGTACTTCACTCACCGCAAAGCTGACAGGATGGTAGAAGCATCGCTCCCGTCAAAGCAATCACTCGTCTACCTTTCATCTCCTTAAGACCCGTTCACACACGTGCGACCTCTTATAGCATCCTCGATCATCCGCACCGGTGCGCACCGGTGCACGGAGGTGCGCCCCGTCGTCTTCGATCAAGTGCACCGGTGCGCACCGGACGTCCTCGATCAACGGAGCGCACCCTCCCGGTGCAGCTTTTCGTAGCCCCAACGCGCACCGAGAAAATCGACGGTGCGCCGGGGTGCAGCCCCATCAGGCATTGGCGGCCAGGAGCGGGAATCGAGGAGATGGCGGGAATAGCAGACGCGCAGTCTGTCGAGGTGGCGACCTTGCGAAAACGAACACGCGTCGGATCTGCGCTCGATGAATTCCTCAGCTTTTCTGAGAGCGAGACGACGAGCTTCTTATCACCGCGGTTACCGGCGATTGCTGCGGTGGCAAGGAGCGCCCGAAAGGTATGAACTTCGTGGAAAGCGTTGCGAGGTGTTTCGATGACACCGAGGGACCGAGGTACGGCCATTATGTGGTGGTTCTCTTTCTCGGTATATGCTGCCCAGTGATGGGCAGCATATACCTATGAAATTGTCACCCATTTCGTGACCCCATCGACAATCACGTCCACGATGTTCATTCGTGTGGGACCGCCAAATCCGCGAGTAAAAAAACAGGAGAAATTGACAGCAGACGGGCACCGCGCGCGGACCTACGCAAGAAAAAACAAACAAAATCTGAGGTGACGCATGGTGGAGCTCGCCGCGGTGCACCGCCGCGGCGCAGTTTGTCTTCGATGTCTCACCGACTTCGTGCTGCACGACCGAGGAGCGCTATGCACTGTCCAGGTTTCAGGGCGATTCCGGTGCGAGTTGATCGAAGATGCTATTAGAACCGAGTGCCTTGGAACCTCTTAATATCTCTTACGACGAGAGGACACACTGGCGCCATCTATTGGGTAGCAGTGGAAACTCGGCGGTCCGGCATATTGCCGCGCGCGCAGCTTGCCAAGTAGGCAGCGCGCGCGTGGCCTAACGGTTATAGTGCCTGCCTACCACGCGGAAAGCCAGGGTTCGATTCCTGGCCGCGGGGGCGCCTTTTTGTTGACATCCAATGTAATGTTCTGGTAAATTCGAGAACCGTGTTGCTTGTTCGAGTTTAGAAAGTTCTACACGCCGAACCTTCTACGCCGATTATTCCAGAAGCCTACGCGTGTACATAAGGGGCTTCGCGTGGCGAGCCAAGTCAGTTTCGCCCCAGCGTTCGACTCTGCTCTTTCGCCGACTTCGACGCCCGCGACGCTCTACTGTTATCCTTTGTTTCCTTCTTTATTTTGGGCACAAGTTCGCCCGATTAAACGTTTAGTTTACTCAGTTATTTGCCGCCTCATCACTTGTCATTCGTGACATTTTGGTGGAGGTGCGGGGTACGCACCCTATGTTTCTCAACCGTACCCCTCCGAGGACCCGTTCGGCAAGTCCCACTCCAAGTCGTCGACTCGTGGAAGAGGCAGGGCCTCGGGCAAGCCAGCGTCTGCAAGGACAACGCCCTGAGTTTGGACCACTACCGGACAAAACAAAGAAGCTACCGAAGCCGACGATGAACTCCACGGCCCAGCCGACGGAAAACCCCCAAGCAGCACCGTCCTACGTCTTCCTGCCTGTGGTTCCCCGTGTGCCGACGCCATTCCACGGTGAAATCTACGAGGACGTAGAAGACTGGCTACAGCACTACGAACGTGTGGCCCGCTACAACGCGTGGACGGTAGAACAGCGCCTCCAAAACCTTTATTTCGCACTCGAGGGAACGGCAAGACAATGGTTTGAGAACCACGAGGCAACCCTCACGACGTGGGAGACGTGCGTGGAGGAGCTAAAGCGCACCTTCACAAACCAACACCGACGTCAACGAGCCGAGGACATCCTTCAAAGAAGATGCCAAGGTCTGAACGAGAGCGTGACAAGCTTCACCGAAGATGTCCTGCGCCTGTGCGCCCGTGCCGACCCTGGAGCCGCCGAAGACAAGAAGCTGCGCGTCCTCATGAGAGGTGTGAAAAGCGAGATTTTTGGCGGACTCGTTCGCAATCCACCGACGACAGTAGATGAATTTGTTGCTGAGGCAACTAACATTGAACGAGCGCTGTCGGCCAGGGCAAGTCATTATCAGAGAGTCGCCGGCGTAGCTGCCACCTCATCCCTTCCATCTTCCCTCCCTGACCTCGGCGAAGTTGGCATCGAGAACCTTCGGGAGGTCATTCGGGATGTGGTTCGAGAAGAGCTGAAGCGGTTGCTCCCTTCTCCAGAACGACCTGCCGCTGTTTCAATCGCCGAGGCTGTTCGCGAGGAGGTACACCGGGCTCTCTTGCCAGAGGTCCCCGTCGCAGTGGCTCCCGAACGGCCGGTCCTGACCTACGCCGCCGCCGCCAAGAGAGAACCTCCCGTCACAGCACACTACCAGCAAGCTCCTAGACGTGAGGCACCGGCGCCGCAGTATGCTCCACGCCCAGAGCAGCGTGGTGCGAGGAAGACCGACGTTTGGAGGACGGCCGATCGACGCCCCATGTGCTACCACTGTGGTGAAGCGGACCACATCTACCGACGATGCCCCTACCGCCAGCTGGGCCTACGAGGGTTTGCGCCCAACGACCCTCGACCACGTCCTGGAGAGCGACCTCGGGACATTGAGGACTACCTCCGCCGCTCTTCATCGCCTGAGTCATCTCCCCGCCGGGTATTCCGTTCACCATCTCCTCGACGCTCGCCATCGCCCTTCCGCCGGTCTCGCCGAGACAGCCTGTCACCCATCGCTTCCCGTCGGGAAAACTAGGCGCGGCAATGCCGGGAGGTGGCGTTGCCGATGACGAACGATGCCAAGATCCTCCAAGATCGTCGGAGCTCTCCCACTCAAACGCCGCAACGCCTCGAAACGACGTTCCTGTAAAAGTGTCGAATAACCTCAACGTTATCATCGACGGCCACGACGTGACGGCACTCGTCGACACCGGAGCAGACTACTCCGTTTTGAGTGGGAGGCTCTCCCGCCGTCTTCGAAAAGTCATGACGCCGTGGGATGGACCTCAAATACGAACCGCCGGAGGACACCTCATTACACCAGTCGGGAGATGCACTGCTCGCGTCGAGATCCACGGTGAGACGTGCCCTGTGAAGTTCGTCGTTCTACAAGACTGTTCCAGAGACGTAATTCTCGGCATGGACTTCTTGTGTGAATACGGCGCCGTCATCGACCTTGGTGAGAACAGACTGACGCTCCGCAAGCCTGTTCTGCCTTCAGAGAAACCCCAAACAACGTCAGCCGCCGTCCGAGTCGCTGCCGACCACGTGAACTTGCCGCCGCGATCAAGTGTTATCGTACCCGTCGTGACCGATGCAGCTACCCGCGGCGAAGTTGTTCTGGAAGGCAACCTCCAGTTGCTCCTAGGAAGAGGAATAGGCGTCGCACGAGGAGTAGCTGAGCTTCAGGATGGCCGCACTGTGGTCCTCGTGACAAACTTCCGGAATGAAACGCAACACCTCACAAAAGGTGCAGCCGTTGGCCACGTCGAGGAACTCCGAAACTCCGCCGAAATCGCCGCCATTACTGACGAATCCCCGCCACCACAGCAAGACGGTACGTCGCCAGCGCAGCTCGACATCGACCCTAAGCTTCCGGATCCGAAACGACGGCAGCTGATTAACCTCCTCGCCGAATACCGTGACTGCTTTGCGACGTCGTCGAAGGTGCGCCAAACAGCCGTTGCGAAGCACCGCATCGTTACTGAGAACGACGCGCGCCCTGTGCATCGATCTCCATACAGAGTCTCTGTTAAAGAAAGGCAGGTGATCCAGGAGCAAGTTCAAGAAATGCTGAACGACGACATAATCCAACCTTCAAGCAGTCCATGGGCCTCTCCAGTCGTACTGGTTAAGAAGAAGGACGGGACGCTTAGGTTCTGCGTGGACTACCGGCAGCTAAACGCAGTGACGAAAAAGGACGTCTATCCACTCCCCCGCATCGACGACACGTTAGACCGGCTGCGCCACTCTCGATACTTTTCATCGATGGACCTGAAGAGCGGATACTGGCAGATCGAAGTCGACGAACGGGACCGAGAGAAGACAGCCTTCGTCACGCCGGATGGACTGTACGAGTTCAAGGTGATGCCCTTCGGACTATGCACGGCGCCAGCAACTTTCCAGCGTGTCATGGACACCGTATTGGCAGGACTGAAGTGGCACAGCTGTCTCGTCTACCTCGACGACGTCGTAGTGTTTTCCGGCGACTTCGACGAGCACTTGCGACGACTCCGAGCTGTTCTCCAAGCCATACGGACCGCCGGACTCACCCTCAAGCCGTCAAAGTGTCGGTTCGCCTATGACGAACTGAAGTTCCTAGGTCACGTGGTTAGTAACGAAGGCATTCGCCCAGACCCAGAGAAGACTCGCGCCGTCGCAGAATTTCCAGCGCCAAGAGACAAGAAGGCCGTGCGAAGGTTCCTTGGACTATGTGCTTACTATCGGCGCTTCGTTCGAGATTTCGCAAGAATTTCCGCACCGCTCACAAACCTCACGAAGGACGCCGAGAAGTTCGAATGGGCCAAGGAGCAGCAGCAGGCATTCGACGAGCTGAAGCGACGACTGCAGACTCCTCCTGTTCTTGGACATTTCGACCAGGATGCGGAAACCGAGATTCACACGGACGCAAGTAACGCAGGACTTGGCGCGGTACTGGTTCAAGTACAAGAAGGCACCGAGCGAGTCATCGCCTACGCAAGTCGGACATTGTCCAAGGCGGAAAGAAATTACTCCACGACTGAGAAAGAATGCCTTGCGGTCGTCTGGGCAATCACGAAGTTTCGTCCGTACTTATACGGGAGCCCGTTCCGCGTAGTCACAGACCACCACTCGCTCTGCTGGCTTGCGAACCTCAAGGACCCGTCAGGACGGCTTGCTCGATGGAGTCTAAGACTACAAGAGTTCAACATGACCGTGGTCTACAAGTCAGGCCGCAAGCACAGCGACGCCGACTGCCTATCCAGAGCTCCCGTCGAAACACCTTCCGGCAGCAGCGACGACGATGACGACGAGTGTTTCCTGGGCGCAGTGAACACCGACGACATGGCCCGACGTCAACGAAACGATCCTGAGCTGCACGCACTAATAGATCACCTGGAAGGGGGCGGGAGTACCGTGCCACGTGTCTTCTCACGAGTACTGCCGACCTTCGCCATTCGACAAGGTGTACTCTACAAAGAGAACTTCGGGAACAACAACTCGCCGTGGCTGCTGGTAATCCCGACCGACCTTCGGGAGGAGATCTTTCAAGCCTGCCACGACGACCCGACGTCCGGACACCTTGGTTACAGCCGGACACTGGCCCGTATTCGTGAAAAGTATTACTGGCCCAAGCTCCCCAAAACCGTCCATCTATACACACGATCATGCCATGAATGCCAGCGACGCAAGAAACCTCCGACGAGGCCGGCCGGACTCTTGCAGCCAATTCCTCCGCCAACAGCACCCTTCCAGCAGATCGGAATGGACCTACTTGGCCCTTTTCCGCCGTCGACGTCGGGGAACCGCTGGATCATCGTAGCCACAGATTATCTCACGCGGTACGCCGAAACGAAAGCCCTTCCTGCAGGGACTGCCGTGGAAGTTGCCAAGTTTTTCATTGAGTCCATCGTCCTCCGGCACGGCGCTCCAGAAGTTCTGATTACAGATCGCGGATCATCGTTCATGGCACAGCTGACCCAAGAAATCCTCCGACTCAGTCACACCAGTCATCGTCATACAACTGCGTACCACCCGCAGACCAACGGGCTGACGGAGCGACTCAACAAGACAATCGCTGACATGATCTCTATGTACGTCGACGTAGAGCACAAGACGTGGGACGAGGTGTTGCCCTACGTCACCTTCGCCTACAATACGGCGGTTCAAGAGACCACTGGATTCACACCCTTCCAGCTGGTACATGGTCGGAAAGTAACGACCATGCTGGACGCGATGCTGCCCCATGAGCCAGCTGACAGTGAGAGCGACGACGCCCAGGTGGTTGCTCAACGGGCCGAAGAAGTCCGCCAGCTCGCCGGACTCCTGATTCAAGACCAGCAACGGGTCGACGCCGGCCGCTACAACCTTCGTCGCAGGGACGTCCACTTTCAGCCCGGAGACAGGGTGTGGGTGTGGACGCCCATCCGTCGCCGCGGCCTCAGTGAGAAATTGCTGAAACGATACTTCGGACCTTACAAAGTGCTTCGTCGACTCGGGGATCTGAACTACGAGGTGATGCCCGACGGAACAAGAACATCATCACGCCGCCCACCACGACCTGAAGTCGTCCACGTCGTGCGCCTGAAGCCGTACTACGCTCGATAGGACTGTGGACCTTATGTGTTCCAAGTGACTCTTTAGCTTACCGTTCTTTTTTTGTTTGGTTTGTTTTGTGCTGCATCGGGGCGATGCACTTTTTAAAGGGGGGGAGTAATGCCGCGCGCGCAGCTTGCCAAGTAGGCAGCGCGCGCGTGGCCTAACGGTTATAGTGCCTGCCTCCCACGCGGAAAGCCAGGGTTCGATTCCTGGCCGCGGGGACGCCTTTTTGTTGACATGCAATGTAATGTTCTGGTAAATTCGAGAACCGTGTTGCTTGTTCGAGTTTAGAAAGTTCTACACGCCGAACCTTCTACGCCGATTATTCCAGAAGCCTACGCGTGTACATAAGGGGCTTCGCGTGGCGAGCCAAGTCAGTTTCGCCCCAGCGTTCGACTCTGCTCTTTCGCCGACTTCGACGCCCGCGACGCTCTACTGTTATCCTTTGTTTCCTTCTTTATTTGGGGCACAAGTTCGCCCGATTAAACGTTTAGTTTACTCAGTTATTTGCCGCCTCATCACTTGTCATTCGTGACAATATTTTCTATTTCTCTCGCGCATTATCCTTTCCTTCTTGGCTCGAAAAAAACTTTTGTCAACGTTGTAAACAAGCCTTTCTTATAGGTATTACGCACATTTGACCTCGGAAATCCCGCAAAACCTTCGCTCTTGTGAAATGCAGTTCCAGGGTCAGCGCATAGATGGCGCCAGCGTGCCAGTGTGTTCTCGCGTCCTAGGAAAGTTTAACAGGTTTCAACAGGCCTTGTCTCTCTCGGTCGTACTCGGTTGCAAGTGTGTGTACGGGCCTTTACCCCACTCTTTGCACGATAGTATGCGCAGGAAACGGGGTCACGTGGTGCATGACCGGTAGTTGACTGATAGGACGACCACCTAGCTTCTTCCACCCTCTCGGCTCATTGGTGAACGGAATTTAGCGTTGCCTTTGGCTTATGTTTTAACGCCACGTTTTGTTTTGTTTTTCTTTTGCTGGTCACTAGGTCAACCTTACGACATCAAAGAGGACGCCAGGCTGCCTTCCGTCTGTAAAGAAAGAGTGTTCAAAGGGAATTGCGTATCGTCAGACGGTCCGGAACTACGCTACTTTTACAACCAGTACAACCAAAGCTGCCAGCTCTTTACATTCATCGGAGGCGAGGGCAACGGAAACAACTTCAGAACTCGGGAGCAGTGTGAAGAGAGGTGCTTATGTAAGAAACATTTTATGTTATGTTTCGTGCTAAACTTGCCTTCGTCCACATTAACTGAAGAGCGTGTTGGTGACAATGACTGGCAACAGAAAGAATAAAACAAACTCCGGACAAGGGACAACAAACATTTCTTTCAGCTGGCAACAACATGAATGAGCCCAAAAGGACTCCCCGCAATTCAGAACCGCCAAGAAAAAATGAGAGAAAGGGTGTGAATGAGGTATGTGCGTGTTCGCCACTTACAGCGAACATGACCTCAATAAGTCATGTTCGCTATAAGTGGCGAACACACACATACCTCATTCACACCCTTTCTCTCATTTTTTCTTGGCGGTTCTGAATTGCGGGGAGTCCTTTTGGGCTCATTCATGTTGTTGCCAGTTGAAAGATATGTTCGTTGTCCCTTGTCCCGAGTTTGTTTTATTCTTTCTGTTGCCAGTCATTGCCTTCGTCCTGTGACTTTTTTAAAATTTTTAGTGAATATATGCATATTTACAAATAAAGCCTCGCGAATATTTCCCCAAAATAGTGTAATAATGTCTGACGACATGTCGTAATATATGTAACGGTTCGTAAACGCGTAAAGATTAAAACTGGTGTTTTTATTCTATCCACCTCTTCATCCTCCTCTTCTTGATATATCCTGGCCTATCGTCGTCTTCCTTCTTGTCTGCCTCTTGGAACACTACAATAGATACTCCGTTTCATGATAGAATTTTAAAATACAAGAATTTTTCTTTCATTGGGACGGTACGTTTGAATATTTTTACAGACAACGCCTTTTTTCAAACAAGTTATACAACAGTGCAATGGATCTCCATGGTGAGCTAGACTGATGTGCAATTTGAAAAGCGAAATCTTAATTATTCCAGACGGATGACAGTACGGAGTCTTAAAAAACAGCCGTCTATTTTCATTTTTTTCTTACGTATTTATTTTTATGCGATCGAATAACTCTACCCTTTCAGAATTATTTTGTGTCCAAAGAATGAGACACTTGTGGTTCAGATAATCTCCAAGCTTGTTCTATCTCTTTAATTTCCCCTTTCGCTCGGGTACCGGCATTCTGTATTACCCGGTATTACAAATAAATACTAAAATCAATATTCAGATATTTGCTCTTTCCTCGGGCAATCGTTGAGTAGAAATCTTCATTAAGCTCGGTTAACCTTTTCGTCCGTCTAATAACCTAATATTCTTTCCTGAAAATCATGCAGTCAACCTTTTTTATTTAAATTAATAGTTTTATTCTTTCAGCATTTACCAACTATAGTCTCAGACGTTTTTCTCAGTGCCTGTTTTTTTTTTCTTGTTTTTTTTAATGCACCGCTTCTGCTATCAGATTTTTTAATCGAGAGCCACAGTATCAGTCAAATAAAGAACCTTAATAAAAAGATCAAACAAAAATATTTCAACACACAAAAGCATAATCTGTTCACCTCTAAAGATTCCTGAAAAAGCAAAACATAGTGGGGTTGGCAACGCACTCGGCTCCCACGCGGAGAAACGGAGCTCCAAGCCCGCTGGTCCCGAATCTTTATGTCATTAATATGTACTGTCCGGGAAAGTTTCAGCCCATTCTCCGCTCGCACTAAGTGTTCTGATTCGGAGCATTCCGCTTCAAGTCTTCGACTTCCCACTTTATCTTCCATATTCTAGCCCCCTCTACACATACACGAACACGCACCCTAAAGCAGACTTACAAGGCCTGCGAAACTAACCTGTAGCGTCCTCTTTTCTGTAACCTACTACTACTGCTTCGAGTTGGACACCGCTTCCGTCGTCAACGCAAGACGGTCGACACCTTCTGTTCTCGTTTCTACGCTCAAGTTCGCCTACATCACTATTGATTTTGAGCATTACATTGATTTATCATTTTTCATCCGTGACAGTAGTACGTGGCTACACTGCTCGTATTTTTTCAGAATGTGTGCGAAATAAATGGGCATGGTAACACACTAAATTAAGACAGTATAACAAACTAACTATATATTAACAAAAACTGCCGTTCATCACAAATAAACACTGTTTTTGTACATTACGGCACGCTGTTAGCGCAAAAATACAGCGGCATTCTTTTTCTTTTTTTTTCTTTTTTTTTATTTCACTTTGAAAGGTTATCGGCTTGAGCCAAACTTTACCGCTTACGTCAGTACCCCAGAAGAGCGCAAGATTTATTTATTTATTTATTTATTTATTTATTTATTTATTTATTTATTTCATTACCCTCAGGGCCCATCGGGCGTTACAGAGGGGGGTGGGTACAATGGGTTTACAAAGTACAATGATCACTTCACAGTACAAAAAAAAAAATAGACAACAACAACAAAACAAAAGAAAAAGTATAATCAACAATTGGAAGAGTTATAAAAGTAATCAATTATGGCTGCCTTGAAAGCAGGTGTGGGATCTTGATGTCGGATCTTCGGTTCTAACAGAATCGAAAGGCTTTCATCAAAAGGGGGACGCCATCCTATTTCAAGTGTTCCTGGGTCAATAGAATACTTAAATCGGTTAACGTCTACATATCAGACTTTTTTTCTTTTTTTGCTCTTTTTTATTCTTGTTTAATTTCTTGTTTCTTTTCTTCGTTTTTTTTTTTTTTTTCGAGGGGAATGACGCGAAGGTTTTACACTAAAAACTTTAGTTACATGAAACCTCTTACCACTTTTGTCTCCCACCCCTTCGGTTCTACAGGTGTCATATTTGTCAACTCTCTTCGACCAGAATGATAATATTAAAATCGATAAGCTTCGACTATTGCGTACACTTAATATACCTAGCAAATTTAATGTCGCAGAATTACGCGCCAGTAGCCGCTAGCATAACTGCTTGGCCACTAACTTTGCGCCGCATAGCTGTGCTGCCACCAGCCTTGTGCCCGTTACCGAAAATAAGTAACGAAATAGCGTTACTCGTTAGTTCGTCTAACATTAATGCCTTACTTATATGTTACCACCTTACGAATTTAACAAAATACCGCTCCCGTTACTTCCGATAACTATAACGAACGTTAGTACTTTTGCGATATTTTGGATTTCAACATTTGGCAACCATACGCCGCAGTAACGAACTTCGACGGCAGTTAAACGTCTACAGAACGATTTTATTATATTTTTATTTTATGTTTGGCAAATATGTAGAACACAGCGAGTCTCTCGATGGCGCGTTGGACTTTTAAAGAACCGAAAACGTGTAAGATTAATCCAAATTAGGGAGTAGCGAGTTACGTAATTTGATAGACCATACCGTAAAATAGTAACAAAATTACTCGATTGTTATCGTTTCGAAATTCAACGAGTACGTTAGTATGTTACTAGAAAACCTAACCCGTTACCAGTAACGTCGTTAATTGTAACACGTTACTTTCAACACTGGTTGCCACTGCCTTCGCCGTGGTCGCTATTGCTCGGTCGTCACTTACTCGCCATTAATTTAGTCTCACCGACCTTTTTTTTTTTTTCTCACTGCTTTCGGCGCAGATACACCTGACGGGGAGTGCGCTCTCCCTTCAGAAAGAGGTCTCTGCAGGGAGAACTTTACAAGATACTTCTGGGACAAGGAACACGGAGGTTGCAAAGCATTTAGTTACTCCGGTTGTGCAGGCAACGCCAATAATTTCGGAAGTCAAGAAGAATGCCAGACATTCTGCAAGGGTAAGCTTCTGATAGTTTTATAGTCCGGCAGAAAACTAGAAAAGCAGCTTCGTATGAGCAGGCTTCCGCGCGTTTGTTTGAAACAATAACACGGTATACACTCGAAGAAATGTTTTCGTGTTCTTTCTGCAGAAGTCGCGGGTAGCCAATCATTGCAAACTGAGGAGAGACCCCCAGCAAATGACAAAGTTCAGAATAAAACTAGGCTTCAATTGCGAAGTCCGTAAAGGCAATGAGCGAATGAACTGTCACGTTCATTGTCTCTGTGCGAATGACATTTATTTTTTCAGGTCTAACCGTCCACCGACAGCCAAGGAAACGCAGGACATATTATGTTCCCGTGGTTTTTGCCTTTTGATTTCTCCTCCCGCGTTCTTATCGGCGGCCACCTCATTGAATGCGCGGCGTTAATGAACTACTCGAGACTCGCCCCGCCCTGAATATCTTAAGCTATCAGTGACTTCAGTTGATCACAGAGATTGGCTGCCATTATGCTATGCAGGAAAGCAAATAGCGGTACACCCCGGTGGAGTCTGGGCTCTCGTCAGTGGGCATACAGCGTGCAAGTTCATCTGCTCCTTGTTCCCCTCGTGCGTTTGTTTACCCACCACGTCCGCCAACGTATTTCTCATTCTTTCATGGAGCTGGAAAGAAGAGGAGGCGACATACCAGCTCAAACTTGCCAAACGGGAAAATCCCAATCGAAGCCGGAAGTGGAGGTCGCGATCGATGGGAGCGGCCCCGAGGGGGCCCAAAAATGTCCTTTCCGTCCAATAGCACCTCTTGGTTTTGTTCGTTTTTTGTCATTGATGGGGGCGTGTCTCTCCAAACTGGAACTTCCCCAGGGTCACCTCAGGTGGCGTCATGTCCCTTCAGAAGCTTCCTACCTCCGTGGTTTTCCCTCAAATAAAGATTGCACGCGCCTGGCTGCTTCGTCATCGCGCGTTGCCTACGCTGTCTCCGAGACACCCTTTGATTGGCGTTCCCTCTGCACCAAAAACGCGGAACCATAGCCCACTCTATACTGACAAAGCCTAGCAGATCGCCACGAGAAGCGGCCGCCGAAATCGAAAAGGTAGAGCAGCAGACAACGGATGAGATTAGAGGAGAGCAAGGCGACGGGCGCCCCGCTGCGGCGAAACACCGAAACACACTTCTCTCGAGCGATGGAATGTCCGCTCGTGCTCCTCGCGTTCCGCGGGCTACCGCTTCTTTTCTAGTCAGATTTGAAAACCATGTTTCGGGTCTTTGCCGCTGCAAAAGCTGTGCGCTGACGACCATGTTCCCCGAGAAATGCTCTGTGCTACCAGATCCTCGCGCTCGAGTCTGCGACCGGGCACTCTATGGCTCCGTCGTCGAACTGCCAGGCTTTGTGAGGATAGAGGAGGCTATTCCGGAACCCTTGCTCGCCGTACAGACGCTCACAGCTCACGTAGGGCGAGACCCGGAGGCTATAACTCCGTAGCCTGTGATCGCCCAACAACCAATCCAACAGATAATAGGACACGGCCTGCGTTTCTTAACACGACAGTGACTACCATTTAGTTTCGAGGTGCCCAAAATACATACGGCTCTTTTTTCTTTTGTTTTTTCCTCTCTCGACACTGCAAACTTTGAAACAATTGATTGCCGCGGCACTTATTGCACACAATATCTAAACAGCCTCGGTGAGTGCAGAAGGAATACCAGCTAGAAGACAAGGCCTGCGCATGGCTTCATCGATAGTGGATCCCGCACTAAGCGGCAAATACGCTGGAGCACGACGACCGCGAAGTGGCACAAGCGCCCATCTAGGGGTTGCCGCCTTCTAGCGTCGCATTCGTGGTGAGACGCTGCGAGACGCGGTGTTGTTGACGATGCTCACGCACGCTAGGTGGCGCTGCTTTGATCCACAAGTGAAAGGCCTTGTCTTCGAGGTGGGAGTGGCAGAAGTGGCGCCCTCAGTGTACTTGTAATGATTTCATAATCGGATGTGACCAGTGATCTTTTTCATTCCCTTCCCGGCAACTCAAAATAATATGGGGTTCGTACGTTTTCTTTCAGCCAAAAGTACTTACCTCAAACTCTGGAAGAAAGTCTGGGATGCGATGCAGTCCTGGATAAGCCGAGGATATTCTTAAGACCCTCCAAAAACGACCAGCTTTTGCCATTACGGTATATGTCGACGCCATCCGAGCAACACACTCACATGTCGAAATGCGGCCTTCACGCTTCGATTCGTTTTCTAAATTTTTTGCCAGGCTGATTCACGTAGAAATAATGAAACTCTAATTCAAAGTTCCCCTGCACAATTTCTTTAAAACTTCGCACATTGTGTATTTAATGCTTTCGCATTATATCTAATAAACCATTCTCTCTGAGCCCTACTATAAACAGGAATCGTAGTTCTTGAAACTAGTGTAACACTGATCTGCCTGCTCTAAGTTCTAGTGTGTGTATTCTTGCTACTTCTGTCGTGTTTAAAATAAACAACTTATCATTCAACACAATTACCAGCAACAACACAATTATATTTAGTAGTAAATTTAGCAGCAACGTACTCGTAAATGAACTCTATAGATCGCTGACAACGCTTAATCAGGAGTCCTGCAAACCACTCCACTTATCTTGTTTGGGGTACATAAGTCAATTATGTTCAGAATACTCGCTGTGAATAAAACGTCGTCATTATCTGACCAAAAAAAAAAATTTCTTCGGACTTCTCGCAACAACCCACTCTCTCACTGGCCGGCCTTTGCTTGCAAGTTTGTGCCCAAGACAAGCATATCGGCCCCCTGTATACCTTGGTTCAATCGTGTCTCAATCGCAAAAATTGCGCACAGACTAACGTGTGAATGCGCACTGGCAGGTTAGTCTCGTTAATGAGGTTTTGGTAGTTTTCGTTAGTTGCTTAGATAATCCGGTGTCCTGATGCCACGTGCTTTTCTTGTTTGGTGTCAATCGACAGCTTTTCCGAGAAAACATGTGATTGTTAACCTGAAGCTTGTCATCAAAAAGCTGAACACAAAACTCGGCTGCTTTATTCGCGTCTGATTTTTCCAGATTCATACACTCGCTGAAGTGTTTCTGGGCGGAGATGTTCCATGCTCTTGACCGTGTACTATGTTTCAAAACTGAAATATTGTGCAAAATTGAGAAGATTCATCATTTTCGGACTGACACCTTGATCTAACTACCACCCGAGGGTGTGTACAATGTGCTTCGTAAAATTTTAATTGACATCTATAGGAGCTTCTGTATCAAATTGTGAGATCGTGGGAGCCAATCACAGTAAAACCAATGGTGCATGTTGTCAGCTGACAACAATTTCGCATGTTTTTCTCACTTTATATATGCCAACAATTTTCGGAAGGATACCATTATAAGCTACATATAATAATCATAAATGTAATTCTAACTTGGAAAACGCGTTGTGTTAAATCAACGCATGCTAGAGCGTTGAGGCACATCCAATAGCATCTTCGTTCCATGAACCCTTTGCGGCCTGCCTTTGTTTAACTCAGGAACTATAGCGGCCATTTTTATGAATAATTTAAAAACTCTCGCCTCTCTCGGATCCTTGTGTGAACAGCCGATGTGTCAGAAGAGTTAAAAAGCCTGTGTCAAACGTCGTACTCTGAAAGTCGAAGGCATTTTGTGTTTCTTTGTTTCATTCACGGCAACGACCTTTGAGCCGTCGGTGTATGAATAACACCTGCTAGATGCGCAACTAAAACTGCACCGCCAATTCTTTTTCAAACTACGATAAAAAAAAAAAAAAACTGGCCCTCGAGTCATACATGTGCGCGGTATTTCAGGCGTCGAATACAGATCGAAGAAAACTAGGTACACAGACGAGCTGGTTCATGTTGCACATTTTTGCGAAAACCGGAGGCGGCGGGCGAAGAAGAGGACAAATCACAAAACATTTTTTTGAGACGTTTTGTATTTTGTCCCTTTCTTCGCCCATAGTCTCCGGCTTTTTTCTTCTTTTTTTTTTTCAAAAATGTGAATACGGATTGTTCAAATAAAATAAAGTTGCGAGTACACTATCACGCACTCTGGCATGTTTACTGACCTGCGAAGCAGTGGCAACACCGGTCACTGCTCGTGCTTAAATCAGTTTATCGAGTTAGAAGGGCAAAGGATAGCCAATCCTATAGGTGAAACGATATCAGCGGAAAAATTGGACAAAGGACCTTTCGCCGGTCAGACCTCCTGGCAGACATGTACACGTTACCCCAAAAAAGTAACTAAATATCGTTACTCGTTACTCGCTCAAAAAGTAACTAAATACGTTACTCGTTACCGATTCTCAAACGAAACGCGTGAGTTACCTTAAAAGTAACGAGTTACTTTCCACGTTACTTCGACGACCAAATACACAACTGTTTTTGTTTCATGGTTTATTGTTTTCTTTTTAGTAGTCATTGCCCTTCAGCAGCAGCTGCCTGTCGAAGTTTTCATCAGTTATGTTTCCCCGCTTCCTTGAAAATACATCTCCGGCGACGCTGAAGAGTCGTTCTACCGACGCGCTCGAAGGAACGGCAGTGTTGTGCTTCAGGAAGAGCTGGTGAATCTTCGAGAACTGCGCCTTCATTGAGGACAGCGGGTAATGGGTTATGTGCCTCCCCGTGTTCGCAACCTCCGGGTTTACATTCGGTCCGTACCCGTTTCTAGAAGGTTCAACCAACGAACCTGATTGTGCTCGCTGGGTGAAGGACATTCCCAGCTGTGGAGTTCAGTACAGCAACGTTTATCGCTGGACACGTCAGTCGAACCGTTCGACTGACGTGTTCAGCGATATACGTTGCTGTACTGTCATACTGGTTAGTTGTTTTTCGTGTTGACCATCTGCCTTTGTCACAATAGACGCATACTCAGGCTAGAATAAAAACAAGGCCGTTTAAGCGGTGTTGTACACGTTACTCCTCAAAAGTAACGAGATACCATTACTCGTTACTTGGCCTTCAAAGTAACTAAATACCGTTACTCGTTCCTTTTCTAAAAAAGTAACTAAATACGTTACTCGTTACCGAAAATAGTAACTAGGTACAAGTAACTCGTTACTTGTAACGCGTTACGTACATGTATGCCTCCTGGCAACGGACCTTTTATGAAAAACCCAAGACGCGACGCGCGAACCGCGCCATGAATTACGAGAACCCCTGGCCATCAACGATTGGAACATATACTACCAAACGACAATGGTACCATTACTTGCACATATAAAGTTGCGGAGTGTGTAACCACTTTCTTTTCTGCTTTATCCGACTAATTCCTGTGTTAAGACTGAGTGCAATATTGTTCGGTTAAAAAAAAATGTACCGCTCTCTCGTGTAATGCCCGTAAGGGCCTTCAAGGATAATAAATGATGATGATGATGATTTAAGGTTCTTACAAATTCCGCAAGCTTTCTCCGTGGCGAACGCAATCTGAGTGCAGCGGCTAAAAAGAGCCTACCGTTGAAAATGATCCGTTTACCGCTAGGGGTGTGTCCTGGTCGGGGCTTTAGTTACGTACGCTCCTTTCCTATGGGACTTCGAATATAAAGGTCGCTGCCCGTTTAGCGTTTGGCAATTTCAGAACACAAAGAAAGCAGGAAGGAAACAAAACAGGATCGGCTTTGTGATGCGTTCGCTCCGTTTTCTTTGCGTTCTGAACTCGCGGCAGTAGAATATTTCCAGGATGTGGGGAGGGCACCGAGACGGCCCGAGCGTATACATCGAAACTGCCCCACAATACCCCGCGCCGCGCGGTGTAATGTGGGGTCTACGACAAGCCTCGAGCGTGGGATTTTCGGGAGAGTTCTATTCCCACAAAACAACTTGACTGTGCGGAAGTAAGGTTCATTTCGATCATTCCGCCGCTGGTCCACCTGCGTCGTCCTTTCAATCGATCCGCGTCCTTTGACTGAACGTTCTCATAATGACCGGAACGCTGGAGAAATTGCCCGAAGCCAACATGTAGTGTCCGCGCAACTTACCGTCTTCACAGTGTGGCAAGCGACCAAGTCCCCGTTAAAAGGACTGGCGTAACTCGCGTGGCAAACGCGTCCCGGGATGTACACTCACCGGAATCCTAAGAAATGCATGGCGGGGTGATCCCCGAGGATCGCACTCCGCTAGTCGATGAGATCTGACGAGATTAGCGGATACGAAGGCCGAAGAACGAATCACGGCACAAAAAGCGTGAACATAAAGACAGGCCGCGACCTTCCTTTACCACGAAACTCTGCATGAAAGCCTGTTTTTGAGCAGCGATCGTTTAATCTTGTTTAGAAGACGCTAAACAGTAGTTTTGAGGAGTGAAGTAGAACACTTATGTTCATCCATTTCCCCGCAACATTGAGCGGGGAAACTCGCTGCATGGTTCACGTGGCGTCAATTTCTCAGATAACTTTAGCGGGGAAATTAAATTGGTGTACACATTTCGCGACGTCATGTCACGTGACATCAGGTTTGCCGCTAAATTTATCGGGGAAAGTTAATTGGCGTATATGTCACGTGACATCAAATTCCCCGCCGACTTTTTTTTTTTTTTTTTTTGGGGGGGGAGGGTTTAATTGGTGTATTCGCGACGTGACGTCAGTTCCCGTGACCTAAATAGCAATTCAGTTTCCCCGCTAAATTTTATGCCATAGACTACTTTGGATAGTCCACGCGACATCGGCCTACGCAGGAATTTTTTTTTCGGCAGGAGGGGGGGGAGGACGAAATAAGTCCCCCATCCCCCCCCCCCCGGCTTTAAAACAAGTTTTTTTCTTTTAATGTTTGAATGATTAAACGAATTTTTTACACTGGTTTCAGTATGATAAATGGAAAAGATGCACCCGGGTGTTCCTAACAGGGAAGTCAATTTCACCTTTATTCATTCTTTCTCGTTCACGTCGACAGAATGCACCACACTTCACAGAAACCCCAAGCAAACAGAACGAAGATTATGATACGCATTCTAGGCACGAAAGCTCCAGCGGCACACGCTGGGCTGTCCTGTTTCTTTGACTCGTCCTTCGTTTTATCCGTTCTGCACGGTTTTTTTTTTTTTTTTTGTTTTGCACCGTTTTTTTATTTAAGATTACTATTTGTGATGACATTTTGTAGGACAATATTAATCGAGATAACGTCGGTTGAATTTGAAGCGCCTAAAAACTGTTTCACCTCTCACGCAGATTAAGAATGCAAAAAAAAAATTAGTCGTTAACGAGTTTAACTCACACTATCTTCTCTCAACTAAAAGCGCGAGCTGCAGTCTTTGCTGTAGTCGTACTGGATCGGCTAATTTTCTCGCCAACGCGGGAGGCCTTCTACATAATTTTAAGGTAAACTAACTTCTCGCTGTTGTTTATACGCCGCGTTTGCAGTACGAGGGGGCTGCGAGGAGGTGATGAAAGCGTTCATCGTCTGGAAACGTTTCCGCCTTTCCTCCCTATTTCCTCCTCGCCAGGTGAAAGCGCAGCGGATGCGCACTTGCGACCGATCGCCGCAGGAGGCGACCGCCATTACATTGCAAACGCTCCCCATGTCCGAGATGGACATTGTCTTCAATATAGAACCTCTAGCTTCCAAGTCAGAACGGCGCTCTTCCTTTACGTGTCGCACTCTCCCAATAATGAGCGATTTTTTATTTATTTATTTTTACAGTTTAATTACCACGTCCAAATGTGTTGTTGTTGTTTTCGAACGTTTAATTTTGCTCGTACATCTCGTCACTTTGCAAACCTCTCGCCCTTATTCAATACGCAAAGAACATGACATTGCCTGAACCAAAGTCAAAGTGCAACGACATGCCCAACTCTAGGTTGTGCAGCATACAAAGTTGATTTAACTAAAGAAAAAGACGCATTCCATTTTATTTTTAAGCAAATCTAACTTTATGTTTACGTATGTTTTTTGTTGTTGTTAAATAGATTTCAGGCTTCCTGTTTGCGTAAAAAGGAAATTGTGCTTCCTAAATCTTTTCTTTTTTTTAGAATTTTTTTGTCATTGTTTTTGTTGTTTTTGTGTAGCTGTACTAGAATCTTTCTAAGGGATTCCGCAGTCGTGGGCTTTTGGCGTGAACGAGGCACATCTTCCGGCCTTCGTCCTGTCAAGGTCTGTATTCAACGTTTTCGCTCAATATCTTCCATTTATTCGATAGGCGTAATCGTTACAATAGCACCAATTTCGTTCTCGACACTCACTTTCTAAAAACCGGCGGTTCACGATGCTCGCTATCTCCCTAATGCCCGAATAAAATAAATAAGACTAGAAACGAGCTTGGCACACACAAACTAGCAGCAATATAGCACGCAAAAAAAAAAAAAACGAGAAGGTAATCACAGTGTATTTCTCTATGGAAACCATGAAAACTGTAACTACGTGACTTCGTTAACAGTCGTGTTTTTGCCCATGCGATGGATGGGCGACGTGGACGTTTGTTCTCATCTTCAAGTATGTATGTGTCTAGGGTTCTATTTTGTCATAAATATATAAAAATGTTAACACCTTTCTTCTATAACTGAATATTCTACCGTTAAATGTCGCGTGTAACTTCCTATCCACAATCGCCCAAAAAAAAAACACACTTTACCCCCACAATGACGAAGGATTTTTGGTTTCGCCACTGCTACATAATTTATGCGCAACGACTCAAACCCAGAAAGGAATGATGATAATGCAATTAATGCGAAGGTGCAGGCGAGCTGGACGAGGCTGATGATAATAATCCCTGGAGAAGGGGAACAAGGGGGACAAAGGACAAACACGAATCTCCGAACACAGCTAGGTGACTGGTGCGCGACCGATTCTCCACTGAAAATGGAGAGGTCCCTGGTTCAATACCAGAAGCAGGCTGATTGTTTTGGTAGCGCATCAGTCACATAGCTGTTCTTTGGAGATTTGTGCTTGTCCTTTGTCCCCCTTGTTCCCCTTCTCCAGGTAAGTTACTATAGGAAAAAAAACAAAAAAACTTGCGATGTTTCTATGACAATGACGCCCACAGTTTAGAAATGCCTACCGTAGCTTTGTTCTAAACTGCAGTATTCAAACACTGTCATTTCAACGAAGCTTTGGTACAAATACTTTGCGAGGGAAATAATGGTTTCAGAAAATATCTTTAGTTTTTTTCTTTCGGCGACGTGCAGATTTTGTGAACGGCATATATATTGAAGGCACCGTCGTGAAGTGGCGCCTGGAATCTAATAAGCGATTGCTAAGTGAATTATACCAGTAAACGTGTACTCTTTCTCGTTACTCTCCCTTACAGCAGCTTTGTATCACCAAAAATATATTTCTTGCGGTTATTTTTCTATACCAGTGTATTTTTATAAGTGACATTATCAGTCTCCTAATTGCAATATCTCTACTTTTCAAGGTTCAATGGCTGACTGTTCGTCTTGACAAATGACACAAAATATTTAAAAAAAAAAAACATCCCCTGCAACGGATTTAGTTGGCAACACTAACGTCGAGTAAAAAAATAAATATGCCTAAAATACTTAATAACATCTTCCTGATTGTAGCTCTCACAGGCGAGTGTCTTTTTTTTCCTGGTTTTTTGGACGAGTAGAAAGTATTTCATTTCTATAAACTCAACTTTCGGCACTGCTTACGGGTTTAAAGCGAACGCACTTCAACAAACACAATGGCTTCAAATCCTTGAGGTCAAATATTTGAGTACTCTCTCACAAGTTTCTGCGTGAGTATTACTTGGGGAACAACTCGGAGAGCTATAGTGGTATAAGGGCGTCTTTTGCCGCTCAAACTGCGTAAATACAAAAATGCCGCCGACGGAACTTTTTATTGAATGAACAAAATAAAGAAAGACCAATGATCGCTTTACCGTAAACACCGCTGAAAGTAATAATGTCCACAGTCACAAACTTCAGGGCCAGAAGAATCAACTCCGCACGTTTAGGGTACGACCCAGCTTGAATGATCGCACTCTTGCATTCGCAGCCTCGGTCAGTTGAACTTACCAATGATTAAATTGCCAAACACTACTCGTCTGCATGCAAAGTTTGAGCGGCAAACTTAATTACCAATGGAAGGAAGCGTTATCTAGCAGTCCGCTTTTTTTATTTCGTACAATAACTTACATTTTTTTTTTGTTTCTGATTATAACAGCTTCTGATACTGAGATTCCTTCCATACTATTCCTGTCAGATAAGGAGGCAATATAAAAAGCTGCTCCGAGACTGTTCAACATAAAAAGACAAAATACAAAGCTGCTCCGGACTGTTCACGTCACATCTGATTTCAGCTGTCGGTCATATACAAAGTGACTATAATTTTATTTCCGGCGTCGATGCACTTGCCTATTGTTCACCGCCAGCTAGCAGTGGCAGGCTCAGAATTGTCGGGAAGCAATGGCGACGAACAGCACAGCGGACAGTGTCCCCGTTAATATCACAACGGGGTGGCGGTTATGAATCCATAAAGCTTGTTCCGAGGTGCCAGTGTGACGAAGGGAAAACTCCTTCACAAATCTGGCCTCGTGTACGACGTGGAGGAGGTCCATTTCGACGGACATGTGAATGTCCCGACGCGCTGTACGCCGCAGACGAAATTGAGCGCGCCCGCAGAAAACGTCGAGCTTCTCGAAAGTACAGACATAGGAAGAGAGGGAAGAGAGGGTCTGTCTCGGACCATGGGGAGCGTTCGCAATGTAATGGCGGCCGCCTCCTGCGGAGATCGGTCGCAAGTGCGCACGCGCTGCTGTTTCGCGAGGTGAGGAGGAAAGCAGGCAGAAAGGCGAAGGCGTCTGCAGACGATCAATGGTTTCGGCACCTCCTCGCAGCTCGCATTGCTAACGCGGCCCGTAAGTCACGTGACCCTGATTGAGCGGTTCGAAACTCTCTGTAATACAGGATGTCTAGAAATGCCTGTATAGCCTAGATCTAAGAGAGGGAGCATCCGAAAGTATGGAGAGCATTTGACATGTAATGGCGGACGCCTAACCGTGCAGGTTGGGGGCATGTGCACGTGCGTGCGCTTTCGCTGAGTGGCGAGTTTGAGCCAAGCTTCGAGACACTTGGAGACGATTTCGTATTCTTCTCTCAACTTGCGTTGCAAACGCGTTCCGTGCACCACAGGTAGTCGGAAACACTCTTAGATCTAGGCATCTGTGACGTTCCTATCTCACATCTTGGGGCACACTCCCTGGGCATGCGCAGTGTGGGACGTTAGACACACCATTCGTGGGCGCCTTTCAGGCATCATGATAAAAGGAAACAAATATTCCGCTTAATCCGAATTAACAAAAACAGTGTGACAAGTTCAGCTGTTCATTTGAAGTCTAGTTCTGTACGCGGACCCAGCTCTCCAGAGTGGCACTTCTAATGGATTCCACCCTATGGTCTCTGGCTATTCCCACTACGACGACGAAGACCCTCCTCTCGTTCAACTGCCCCGACAGTCAACGGGGACACAGAAGAGTGTAGAACTAACAGGCCCAGAAAAGAAACCGGAGGACGAAACAACCGATGCTGCGCCAGGAGGAGTGAAGCCGGGGAACACTGGTAATGTATCGGTGCGATTGCTCTCTCCCAGTATACTTTCCGTCTTTGAGATTTATATTCGAGGTATTCGAACGTTCGTAGATAATACAAGTGCGCTAGACAGTTTCACAAACGCTGAGCCTGGCAAGTTCCGAGCATCCTATTCTCGCTCCAATCTGATTCCGGCACGAGCCGATCGGAAGGTCGAAGGACAAAGCAACGAGCTTGAAGATAACGGCGTCTGTCAGCGACAGTTTTGAGTAGATCGTTCCGATGAATCCGATAACGATACCCGATAATCCGCCACCGCCTTTGGGCATGCGTCGTATTGTTATCGGGTATATCGAAGATATTGGAGCGATCTACTAAACTTCTCTATTATGTAAAAATATTCTGTAAATGTCTACGTCTCCGCTGAGCGTGCATCGGGTTGATCACTAGGATTTAGAGAGTACAGGAGTGCAAATACCGGTTAGAATCGAACAGTGCAGAGTCATCCGTAGCTTTTTACAGTTTAGAAAACCGGTTCTCGTTGATTTGTCTTCTATAGCGAAGGCTATCAATGATGCAGTGCTATTCGATTCGAAACGGTATTCGCTAGAGGTGTGCAAATTTCGGTTCAAATCGAATACCTCCTTTCCCACGCGCAGCCAGCAAGTCTACTTCAGTGATACGTCAACGCTCGTGAGCGTCCCCCCCCCCCCCCCCCCCCCCCCCCCCCCTCCCGCCCCCCGGACCGCGACGGCGGCCCCCTCTCCCCGCGAGAACCTTTCTTCGAGGAGGCGCCTTTGCACTCGCGCCATGTGAAGCTCCAGTGGGCAGACGTGTGGCATACTGCGCGCAAGGTCAAGCACATTCGTTTGAGAGAGACACCAGAAGTCCCGTACATAACGCTTTCAAGTTCCAACAGATTCGATTGCAAGCTGATCAACTCACGTTCTCAACGCGAAGTCACTCGATGTCGTATCACGAGCTGATACCACGGAGTCACTCCAAATCATCTCACGAACTCAAATTCATATCACGGAGTCACTCAATATCATCTAACGAACTCAGAGCCATTTCACGGAGTCACTCAACATCACTCACAATCACGCGGTGAGTGTGAGTCTGAGTGAGTGAGTATGAGAGTGAGTTTGCCGAGGTCTGCTTGAAGACGAATGATGCGTTCATCTTGCAACCTGTTTTGCAACTCGAACGCCTAAAAACAAGGACAAAAGGAAGGAAGAGACAGCACAAGGCGTAACTCGCAACTAAAAGTTTAATTTTAAAAACACTCACCTATCTACTGTTCGTGAAAACAACAAGTCCTGCCCCCACTCTTTCTGCAAAAGTACTAATTCTTTATCAAGAAGGGTCAACGATGGCTCGCTGACGCGCTTGCTTGTGCCTCTTGTTTTTTTTATTTAATAGCCCTCCTGTATCTCTCTTGTCGTTTTGTTCCTGGAACAGCATGACAAATTTTTGGCCCGCAGTTTAGAGGAGGTTTTGGAATTTCTGACAACAGAGCCTATAAGGAATATGCGACGCATTTTCGTTTGACTTAATCCTCTTTTCTGTCTGGTATCACCCACTTTATTAGCGCAGTAAGAAATTGTGTGGATACCATCGGAGGCCTTCCGGAACGCCTGCGGGATCAGCGTGCTTCATTGGACGCTTATCTTTTTATCCAGACCGAAGGTCTCCAAACCCCGACCCGCGGATGCCTTGTCACTGGCCCGCGGCTGGCCCCAGTCCTTGCCATGACACCCGGGCCGCGGTCCTTCGCAGCAGGCCCGCTGCTACCGGTGCAAATATAAAAGCGTGTTAAGAAACGGCGCTGCGACGCACACCAAACGCTTGGTATTCGTTCTCACTTCTAATCCCGCTGATGGTGTCATATTTCTTGCCCGCTGTTATCACCGACATCTTCATTCTTGATCCATGGGTAAAAGTATGACGTTTTTTCATCATCCGTCCCAATACTCTCATTCGTGTACTGCCCCGCTCGATTATGCCCACGTTCCTAAGTGCTTAGATTAATAACCGGTGAGTTTTTGGGGCTATAATTATTGTATGTCAAAATTAAGTAAATGTTAAATTATACTATATATTGAACTGTACTACTCGCAAGTCTTGTTATTCACATGTAAGTCTTCTAATAATACACCTGGATCTTTTCCTTAATTGTACTCCACTTTCATTTTTTTTTAATTTAAAGACGTGTGTTTTTTTTTATTTATTTTGTGATTTTTCTCACTGATATTTACTTTTTTTTTTTATTTTCCGGCCCTCGAGGCTGCGACTGACACTTAATCCGGCCCCTTAGACTTAAGGTTTGAAGACCCCTGTGTAAACTTTTCAGGCCCGCGACCACTAAAGTACCCGAACGCCGTCCAATGACAAACAATTTTAGTTGGCGGCTATTTCGTCCCTTTTAAATCGCGCGCCACAAAGTTGGTGTTCCGTGACGTTTAGCCCCGATTGGCTGCTATACTTCTCATTGGCTAAGAGTTTGATTGACAGCTTAGATCTTGGTTGTTAAACCTTTGTTATATGTTGTAATTTCCTTTTGAACGGCATATTTTTACGTTTAAAGAATAACCCATGTAATGAGAGTTATTATTTTTTTACGAAAGGTTTGCAAGACGGGCACTTCCGTTTGGATTCATAGCAGAACAAACAAAAGCTTCGCCGTTCTTTCATGGCGGCCGAAGTCTCTGCTCCCGCCTGTCTCGCCTACCTCGACTAGTCGTTTCGCCGAAGTGATCAGTGTTTCGTGTTGATCCAGGTGCTTGAGTGAGACTTCCTTAAAGGGGCAGTGCAACGATATTCGTTTTGAGCGTTTTCACTTTGTATGAGCTTACAGGCACTAGTGGGACCCAAGTACACTCGCACGCAACGCCACTGGCCAAGAAACCTCTTTGTTGCGATGTAATTTCAAGGAGAAAGCGAGCGTTTTCTTTCAATCTCTCCTTCGCAAATCTTGATGACGTACCCTGGTGGTAGCAGCATCCTCCAGGGACGATATTTGAATGCGGCTCATAGATTGGACCCGAGCATTGCGTGAGCACTCGATTTGGGGTCGTGATAATTGATAGCTCGAGAAGCATTCGGGTAGTGGCCCGTGTCCAATCGCTGCAACGACGACAATAGCCGAGCCATAACAATGTCCGGAACTCAGCGCGTGTCCTGTGCTTTGCCAACCCCAGCGCGTGGCTATGATCAACATTGGCGGCATATAATCGGCTCCAGATCACGTGGCCGCTTGTTCTGGCTGCAAGTTGAGGGGGTGAACGCTGCTCGTTTTTCTTTAATTTTTTACTGGGACTTCTATTGCGTGGAGTGAAACACAAACGCGTGTTTCAAAGGTCATTAACGTCAGGGATCTGTTTTAAGCGGTATTTGCCCAAAGTACAAAAATTGTTGCATCGCCCCTTTAAGTGAAGTAGTGTGTGTTTAGCAGCTGTCGCAGGTGTTAGTAGTAGGAAGCGACGCGGAGTTTTGGCTTTCATAGCGCGGTTTGTTACTTTCGTTTCCCTCTTTGCTTTCTTAGCGTGCTTTTTTTTTTTTCTTGCTTGCACGTGCAAATGTCGACTTTTTGGAGATGTCAGTTCCTGTAAAACGGCGCCGTTGCTCTGTGAAGTGCTACCAGATGAGTTATCGCGAAAGCGAGTCTTCCAGCAGCCATGTCGCCCCGAAAGATGACAATCTGAATGCTACTTGACTAGAGGCGATCGGGCGTTCGCGTAGCGGCAAACGTGTCCACGTATGTTCTCGTCATTTAGCTCCGGAGGCCTTCCAGATTCGCATCGGGTGCACCGAACGTCCGCGACTAAGACAGAGCTGTTACGTAAAAAACCTGGCACAGCCAGATTACGTAACAGCTGTCCGCAGAAGCCTTCGAACGTCCGAATTCTGCGTTAGACGACGGATTTTTTTTTTTCTCGGCTTCCGGACCATTTTACGTAAAGTTGTTTGAATTGAATGTGTACTGTTATCGTAAATCTTGGCTTGTGATTACGCCTTTGTAGATCATTCGTTTTGCTGGAGAGACGCAAACGACGCGCATAACAAAATCGTTTGCATATTTCGCATACCTCGCAAAAGCACTTCCCCAGTCATTTTGCGAAACACGGAGTCCGCACCGTCCTGACTTCCCAGACTTTTACCTGCTTTAGAGCAGTTTGTACCTGCTAGTAGGTATGTCTACTGAAACTTGAAACTAGGGGCCGTGCCAGAAAGAAAAGAAACAAAGTTGGGAGAGCTTGCTCGCCCTCCCCAATTTCTGAACTCTCAAGTGATTGTACCATAATAAATGCACCAACGAATCTTCCCAAAATAAAGAAAATGCACTATGTTCACTACGTAAAAAATGGTTTCAGTTCATGCATCTGTGGCCAAGTAGGAAATCTTGCCCAAATTTATTCACACCGCGTGATGAGCGCAACAAACTCTCAGGATATTTACAGGAAAATATTGGTGGTGACTTACGTTTCCCTGAAATTCTGTATAACCGGTCGTTTCCAGGACCGAATCATCTACTCGAGCGGTGTGCGTCGCTGTGCTAACACGTCGCTGTGCAAACGCAGTCCAACAACACGAAGCATAAAAACGGCAGACTTAGGAAAACAATCCGGAGTCCATTGATCACTTAAAACGACGTAATTTTGTTGAAATCGCCCCGCAGCTTTATACTCGCGGTATGCGTCGAGAATCTTCCACATTTTGAAACGAAACGAAGGAAGATTTACTTTTAAAAACGCTCGCTGCGTCCTCCCGGACCAGCTGGACCGGATCAGCTGACGACGACGGGACTTAACCCGTTGAACCTCAACCCCACAAAATTCAATTTGCCCTCCGTGTTAGTGTGGGTTTCTACTTCCAAGGCCCGCACCACACACCACGAACGTTTCAGCTCTTTATCGCATCGAGGTGTACCACTAAACAAAACGAGATCGCCGTAGTCAACGCAGTGCTGTCGTGAACGTTGGCTTGTGGTTGGGCACTCGTGGACACTGTGACTCCCTTCGCTTTCAAAGCACACACGACGATTACGAATGATACTGTCCGTCTTCCGGGAACATAACAAGGGCACTTCTCAGGTCACGTCTTCGCTACATGTGCTCGCAAACCGCGAAGCTTCTCGCATCCCGTCAAACCAAAACAATACCGGCGCCATGTTAAACGTGCGTTGTTGTAAGATTTTCACCAACCAAACAAATACAACGAAAGCAAACCAGCTCTAGCTTCCAGCGTACATCGACGGCACTTCCCCCCCGGATCCGCGGCCGGAAGTCAAGACGCTGCGTACTCCGCAGCCAAGTCAATCCAAAAGAATCCAAGAGTGAGGGGCGGGGCCAACGAGGTAGAGGGGCTTAGTGCGATAAACCGGGGTTCCGGTCTGCACTTGAAAGGGACCCCCATAAGGCCGCTGCCATTGTACGCAAATTTGACCACTCGTCACGTGACCAAACCAAATTCGTGACGTCACAGGAAAGATGGCAGCGCCCAGGCAGCGGCTGGCCCCAGCTGGGCCGGAGCATTGGCCGGAGCTTTTCGGATGCTTTGGTCGTTGTCGTTCGTCTCGGCGAGCTGATTTCAGACGCGGAAGCTGCATATGAGGCCGGTCGAAAGCGACTTCAGAGTTCAGCGTGGTGTCTGACGTAGGTATAACGGGAAAATACGAAGGAACGGTGTGCATTTCGCTGGTGACCGACGGGGATATTGTCACTGAAGTGACAATCTGCCTTACGTTGCTCGGACCTCGGATTGATTCGGATACCACTAGGATAAAATTTAAGGCGACGTTTCTGTGCTCTCGTTGACCATCGGAATCTTCGAGGTCTGCAGTGAAGCGTGTGCAATGTATCTGGATACACAGTTGAGCTGCTGAAATTGCGTGAGTCGTGCTTGGCAGTGTGCAATCGTGGTGCCGCTTCGTTCAAATAACCGAAGGCTCACTTTGGTTGTGCGGCGCACCGGAGTTGAAGTTGGTAGTTCCCGCACCGTGCTAAATGATGCTGTGCTCCTTCCAAAATTGTTCCGGCGAGGCGTGCACTTTCACGGAGCACAGGTGTGCGGCGTACGGAATTGAGCTGCCTTTAAGCTGGTAGTTCCTGTGCCGTGCTTTAGGTGATGCTGTGCTGCTTCCTAAATTGTTCTGTCGTAGACGTGCACTTTCCCGGAGCACAGGTGTTGCAGTTCGTATTGATTCCGCGGGTCTGTCGCACGTTTCGTCAACACAAACGTTTCATCCACACTCGTTACGCAAATTGCTAGCTGTACGGACATTTCATCGAGCGTGTTACCTACTCAGCTCACCAGCTCACGCCGCTTGCAGTGGCTCATTACCAGAAAGTGGTCCCACATCCATTTCAGTTCAGTTCGTCCA